>CAUYPK010151004.1:0-26109 GCA_963574355.1 Loris lydekkerianus | reverse complement strand
CAATGTGTTGATTATTTGTACAAATTGGAGTGCTTACATCCTACTAATTAACATAGCTTTCACCTCATTTACTTAATCACAGTGTTAAGACATTTGTGTTCAATACTTGATAGATTTGACTTGTACCCTTGCAATATGCTCCAGAGGTGTGGTCCCACCATTAACCCTGCCTCTATTGAACCACCCCCTCCCTTCCCATCCCCCTCTCCTTCCCTCCTTCATCCTGTGGCTCAAGGAGTAGGGCGCAGGTCCCATATACAGAAGGTGGCGGGTTCAAACCCGGCCCTGGCCAAAAATTGCAACAAGAACAACAACAAAAATGAAGTATTATTTTAAAAGTATAACATACAGGCCAGGTGCAGTAGCTCATGGCTACAATCCCAGCACTCTGAGAGGCCAAGGCAGGTGGATTGCTTGAGCTCATGAGTTTGAGACTACCCTGAGCAAGAGCAAGACCCCGTATTTAAAAAATAGCCAGGAGTTGTAGTGGGCACGTGTAGTACCACCTACCTGGGAGGCTAAAGTAGGAGGATTGCTTGAGCCCAGGTGTATGAGATTGCTGTGATCTATGATACCACAGTACTCTACGGAGGGCAACAAAGTGAAACTCTGTCTCAAAAAAAAAAAAAAAAAAAAGAAAAGTATAACCTACAAACATTTTATATATGTTAAATGCAAACAATTCTTAATTTGAAGTTAGAAAGGCTCAAAAGAAAAAAATACTCTTGCATAATTAATGCTTGATTCTTTTTTATATTTTTAATAATGGATAGTATAGCCCATGGGCTTAAAAGTAAAAGTGTGCGGAAGTACCAAACCTGAATTATTTGGGCCTTTTTGGATTGATATTTTCTGTCCCATTTTCCACCTAAAAGAAAACAAAAAAAGTTGACTCATGTAAGAGAAACTTGTGGATTTCCACTAATAAAATATCATTCAGTCCAAACTCAATGTACAAGATGATAATATGTTCCTTACTTTCCTGTGTCTTACTTATCACCTTCCCATTTTATCATTTTAGTTCAGAAGAGGTAACATTTGCGTGATGAGAGAGGGATCTCTGCCTTTTATAATTGTTCATTTTGGTAAGGCAAGAGTTGAGATGTGACATTAATTTATTTCTAGAATCTCTCCAGGTGGAAAAATATATTTCTGTATAGAACAGCACAGCTCTGACTTTAAAATGTAAAAAAGTAAGAAATAATATTGTACATTAGTAGTATTATATAGTCAATGGATTGGATTTAAAATTTTTGAAGTGATATCCTCCTCTCATTATATCCAGACAGGAGAGAACAACTTTACCATAGTTGAAAGCATATACTGTGAATGCCAACAGTCACCTTTCCAATTTTGGTGCTGCCCCTTTCCAGCTACGTGATCTTAAGACAGTTTAACTTCTTGGGAAGGAACTTGTTCTAACCTGTAAAATGGTGGGTGTAAAGATTGTAAGGTTATTGGGAATTAGGTTCAGCACACTTTCCATTGCATGCTGCCTGTGTATAGGTGAAAGGTTTTCCTTCATTCATATAAGTTCATTTTTAATATTGAATAGGGTTTGGTGCTCAATAATCCAAGTTTTATTTAAGAAGAATTTATTCCAGTTTAGCATTTGGAGCACACAGAGTATTTTTGTTAAAAGGTAATTGATTATCTGTTGCCTTTAGTGAGATAAACAAGTCAGATTTCCTATAAAAGAGACCAGTTAATATATGTACATAAACCACCAAAATAGTATAACAAACTATTTTAAAATTGTTTTTCTACTTAAAATATTGTTCCTCTGAGGACAGTAAGCAAATGCATTTTAATTTTGTTTTTCTTTTGTGGCCATCTATGAAGTACATGAAGAAAATGTCTAAAGTTTATATAGCAGCTAAGAGATAACTAACAAGTCTGTAACATTTGCCTTATTTATCTTTAATCACCTGAGCTAAGTAAGCAGCAATTTTATTTTTAAATTTTTTTAGGAAAAAGTTTGACAAAAAAAGGAAATGCCTTATAAAATAGTTTCTTAAAACATTGGTAGCGGTTTTTACCCCTACATTTAATGCAATTAAGCATAAATGAAATAAATGTGAGCAAATGAAGAGACACAAGGAAAGGAAGGAAGTCCTATGATGTAGGTCTGGTTAAATAAATCATGGTATGTCTATATAGTAGAACATTGTGCGGTATTAACCATAATGCTCTAGAAGACTGACAAGAGACATTTTTCATGATCTACAAAAAGCTGATAATAAAACAGTATCTATGTGATGATCATAATTTCTTTTCTTTTCTTTTTTTTTCTGGAAACAGAGTCTCACTCTATTGCCCAGTCTAGAGTGCTGTGGCATCAGCCTGGCTCACAGCAACTTCGAACACCTTGGTTCAAGAAATCCTCCTACCTCAGTCTCCTGAATAGCTGGGACTATAGGTGTCACCACAACAGCCTGCTAATTTTTCTATTTTTAGTAGAGACGGGGGTCTTGCTCTTGTTCAGGCTGTTCTCAAACTCCTGAGCTCAAGGTATCCTCCTGCCTTGGCCTCCCAGAGTGCTAAGATTACAGGCATGAGCCACTACACCTAGCTGATGATCATAATTTCTTGAAAAAATATCTTTTAATTTTCTCCTTTGCATTCACAAAGAATTAGGAAATGTTAATAATATATCAAAGTGGCTCAGTGCTTGTAGCACAGTGGTTACAGCACCAGCCACATGCACCAAGGCTGGCAGGTTCAACCCAGCCCGGGCCCGGTAAACAATGACAAGTGCAACAAAAAATAGCCAAGTGTTGTGATGGGTGCCTGTAGTCCCAGCTACTTGGGATATTGAGGCAAGAGAATTGCTTAAGCCCAAAAGTTTGAGGTTGCTGTGAGCTGTGATACCACAGCTCTCTACCAAGGGTGACATAGTGAGACTCTGTCTCCAAAATAAATAAATAAATAAATAAATAATAAATATAGCAAAGTACAAAGAATAAAAAATTTTTATAGACTGTTTTGCTCCAAACTTCCCATATTACTATAAAATGATAGCAAAATAATCTCAGTCCAAGATCTCATGTGCAAATTGCTAAACATATTTGTTTCTGAATAATTTCTTTGATGGTCAGCTTTAGTGGTTACTGGCTCATGCCAGACTTGACATCCATCTAAATAATTTCTTTTAAATTTTATGTGAATTTCCATTGTTTCTTAGTACCAAATGTATCAGTTTTTAGCATATGACAGAAATAGTGGTGAGATGTAAAGATAAGTAAAAGAAATGCTCCTTAATGTATTAGTATAGGTGTTAAACTCAAAATTGGACTTGGCCTACTAGTGTTTACAATGGCCCCATAAACCTTGGTAAGAAGACAAAAGTTGTTACCAGTAGGCACTTCCCCACCATCTGGTTGGGACTTGGTCATAAGTAGAGGGTAAGCTTTCTAAGGTTAACTATCATCCATTAATCCGTATATTTTCTTTGTGGCTATGAAATTCTGGGAACACAAGGGAAACATTAGACATAAGATAGCAGGATTGTAGGTAAAAGTTGTTTTGAGCTCAACTTGTTATTGATTCTGAGACCTAGTTCCTTTCTGCTTCTATTGCCCATGACAAATGTGTACTTGCTCCAGGCTTATTCAGTTACAAGTAAGTCA
Source organism: Loris lydekkerianus (assembly GCA_963574355.1). Classification (NCBI taxonomy): domain Eukaryota; kingdom Metazoa; phylum Chordata; class Mammalia; order Primates; family Lorisidae; genus Loris; species Loris lydekkerianus. The sequence continues at coordinate 22,480 of CAUYPK010151004.1, read as the reverse complement.
GTCCTTCATTCAGCCAATAAGCACTTCTGGAGAGAAGCACAATCCTGGCACTTAGAGGTTACGCAAGAGAATAAGCTATGGACTTAACTCTTATGAACCTTTCTCTGGTGGAAGATAGAGACACACCCAAACAGAGCTTATAATATGAAGAAGCTACAAAATGAGAATTCCTGTGAGAAAGGAAAAAGGTTACATTCAGCTAGTGGCAACTTGAAGGTAAATGGGGAAAAGACTTGTATAGAAGTTTCGTTTCAGTTATGACCTAAACTAAGGTACAGGAAGTACTTTGGCATGAGTAAAAGAATGCAATGGACACTTGTAATAAGCACTTTAAACCCTTTCTGGTATATAAAAAAGTTAGATGCCTTGTTTATGGTAAAAATCTCACTCACCGTAACAAAAATGCACTTGATCTTAGCCAAAAGGCCGAGAAGCGATCTCACTGTAACAAAAATGACACACCAAAGAAGATTATTGCACTTTCATGTCAAAAAAGAAGACCCACCAAAGATTATTGCGCTCCGTGGAGGGTCAACAGATACCTTTGGTGCACACTGTCTGTGACTATGCAGGGACCTGGTTTCATCTCCAGTGTTGTTCTGTCACCCCTATGGTCATTGTTATCATCTGGGTGGTTTAAACTGCTCTTACCACATCCTAATTCCAGCAGTTAGGAAGGGAAAAAAGTGAAGTAGTACACTTGTGACGTGCTAAGGCTTCTACTGTCCTTTCCATGAACTGAGGCTGTAAAATGTGTTCTTTGCCTGGGTAGTCACTTGATTTCTATTACGACGGAAGAAGTGGAGAACAGATATGGGTGGGTAGCTAATAGCCCAGCTATGATTATTATTAAATGGTACATTATTATCACCATGCCAGTACTCTAGTAATCTGAGACAGACACTTCATCTCCCGAAGAAGTGAATTTTCTGCTATTCAAGTGGCTTAAGCCCAAGGTGTTGTTGTCACTATTCCTGTGAAATAGAATTCAAACTATTCCCAGGGTCTAGCTTAAGCTAACACTGAATAAACTTCCTTAACTACTTAAATCTCGTATCTTTGTCCCTAAGTGTGCCCAAGCAGGGAAGAAATGTATTATGAAAGAGGGAATTACAAAATCAGTACTTCCACCTGCGCTGAATTCTCTGCTTTTTTGATGACTACTTTTCACCATAGAGTGGCAAAGGAAGACTGGTTGACCTGTTTTAATTATATATGAAATTCTTCTTTTTTGCCTTTTAAATGTCATTTACTGAAACAAACTCTTCAGATATATTTCAAATAGTAGTTATCTTTCTGTGAAATATTTTGTAGAAAGATACATAGGTGACAATATCACAGGAAATAGGGTGGTGCCTGTGGCTCAAGGGAGTAAGGTGCTGGCCCCATATACCAGACGTGGCGTGTTCAAACCCGGCCCCAGTCAAAAACTGCAAAAAAAAAAAAAAAAAAAACCACAGGAAATATATAGCTTTCATGTTATGTACCTTTCTAATTGTTTTATCTTTTCACAGTAATCTGAAGTAACGTACCATCTTATCCCATTATACCAAGTGGGGATATTGAGTGCTGTGAAGAAATGTCTATGTTTAAGTAACTTTCCATTCTGTTTCCCATTGGCATAAAGATTTATTTGGGACACAAAATGGAAGAACAAGCCACCTGTCTGGAGGTATCACCTGCCTTATGAAATCTTAATTGCAATGCTCATTGAGTTTTGTAGTTAGTGAGTCAACTAAATGATAAGTACAAGATATTAATAAACAATGCATAAGTGAAGTATTTAGTAAGTCTTTAGTCAGTAAGTCTGTTTTATCTTAGTATGCTGAGAAATTTGCAAATTAGAAGAAGGAAATAAGAGTACATTTATGAAATTTTATAAATAAATTATGTGCTATGTTCCAGATATTGTTCTAGCTGCTATGGAGGGTTACATAGAGAAGGAAGAGTGGGCTCGGCACCTGTAGCTCAAGCAGCTAGAGTGCCAGCCACGTACACCGGAGGTGGCAGGTTCGAGCCCAGCTCAGGCCTGCCAAACAGCAATGACAACTACAACCAAAAAATAGCCAGACATGATGGCGGGCACCTGTAGTCCCAGCTCCTTGGGAGGCCAAAGCAGGAGAATCACTTAAGCCCAAAGAGTTTGAGGTTGCTGTGAGCTTTGATGCCACAGAACTATACTGAGAGCGACATAGTGATACTCTGTCACAAAAAAAAAAAAAAAAAAAAAATGAGAGAGAGAGAGAAGGAAGAGTGAACACAGTCTTTGGTTGATTCTTACCCTTAGCTCATAGAAGATATGTACTTACCAAAGGGGAAGCAATTCTGACAAGGTGGTACCTTAAATATAAGTCACATCAGAAGCCACGACTTATTTCTAGGTCTTAGTTTTCCTACTTGCAATATGAGGGGGCTGAATTAAATGGCTTATGGTCCCTAACAGACTATGTGCATATGTGAATTATGTAACTATATATGTGTGTGTGTATGTATATATATATATATATATATATATATATATATATATATATATTTATATGTATAATAAACTACTTACTTTATTGAGAGAATGCAGGGTACTGAGAGAAAAAAAATACAACTATGAGAAGTTCATATTCCCAATGATGAAGAGTTTTTTTTGTTTGTTTATTTTTTTTTTTTTTTGGTTTATTTTTTTGAGACAGAGCCTCACCATGTCACCCTCAGTAGAGTGCTATGGCATCACAGCTGACAGCAACCTCCAACTCTTGGGCTTAAGCCATTCTCTTGCTTCACCCTCCAAGTAGCTGTGACTACAGGTGCCCGCCACAATGCCTGGCTATTTTTTGTTGCATTTGTCATTGTTTAGCTGGTCTGGGCTGGGTTCAAACCCACCAGCCTCAGTGTATGTGGCTGGTGCCATACCACTGTGCTACAGGTGCTGAGCCAATGGTGGAGAGTTTTAATGGACAAAGTTTATCTAGGATTTTTGAATGATTGCTTTCAAAGACCTTCAAGGACCATTCTAACACTAAGCCTTTGTGATTATTGGTGAGCAAAAAGTGAGATCCCTCTTGCTCTCTCTAAAAATCACTAGAAGATCTAAATTGGATGTTATTTTCACATGTGTACCTTTGCTCTTCAGATGAATTGGAGAGAATCCAAATGAAAGGAATGAAAAATGAAAGTCTGTGTGTCTGTATGGAGGGGGGAATCTTTGACTTTAAATAAGATTATTAAAAACTTTAATTTACATAAGCAGTATAAGGAAAGACCTAAAGGTAATGTATGGCTTACTAAAAAGTGTAACAAAAAGCCAGGCAGGAGGAGAAATGGGTTGGCTGAGACAGAGAAGAACTGGAGTAAAGATGATAGGCTGTATGTCAGAGAAGTGAAATCAGGGCAGAGCACTAAGACAAAAACACATTGACTGATAGATATATGAAAAGAGAATGGGGCTAAATATATATTAGTCTTATGGCCCAATATAATTTGGATTAATTAAGAAACTCGGAGCTTGAAAATTTCATTATGCTGGTGTGTGAGAGAGGGCTAAGATTAGCAATAGCTAAAGAATGGGAAGAAGTTTCCTACAATTATGTAGACTAGAAACATTCTCCCTCACCCTCTGATGCCATATGTTCTCTTGCCTGTTGCCTGAAGAAGAGCCTGTATTGGTAAAGCGTCATTTGCATAGCTCTGTAGTAAAGGGAAAATTAGAGTATAATATTGTGAATGTCAAACCATTGAGACCATGTGATTTAGTGTCAATTCTAAATTCTGGCCTATATTATGCCAATGACAGATCCAGTGACTTTAAGTCACTAAGCCTAGTTAAGTAAATTTTCTCATATAATTAACAGGGACAATCGCTTTGTATAGTAAAATCACCTTCAAATTTTTAAGGTACTGTAGAAATTCACTAATTTCTTATGGCTTCTTTTCTGTTCTGATTTTTATTTTAAGTGACTTGGTTCATAAGACTGTGCAAAGAAAGTTGCAATGAAAGTAGTTTTAAATTTAGGACTGATTGAAGCATCCAGAAGGTTTGAAGTTGAGATGAATTTCTAGAATTATTTTCATTCTAGCCCTTCTTGATTTTTCTGTTAAGAATAATATGTAGTCCCTAAGGGAACTGGCTAATGGAAGGGCTGATAAACACATGTTTCCTTCCTACTTCAAAAAAAGAAAAAAAAAAGAAGAAGAAGAGTATGTAGTCAAATTAATCTTAGGGTAGACACTGAATTTTGTGGTTGAATTTTTAAGTAGCTGTTGCATTATATAAAATTTCTTTTGTCTCCCCAGAAGCATGTCATCATTGTCTTAGTTTGTCTGACACTGGCCTGGGGTACATACCCTTGCAAAAACCTTACTCTGAGTTTACTGTACTTGCTCTTAGGGAAAATGTTTAGGTTTTTTTATAATGTTTAAAGTGTTCTTACACTACCCAACAGCTTTCTGTTGTGGACTGATGAGCCAATTTGTTGCTTAGGCTCTTTCTTGTAAATAACAGTAGCCTCTGAAGAAGTCTTGAGATGGTCGAGAATTAGTCTTTTCAAAATTTCATTATGGGCTTTCATTAAAAAAAAAAAATGCCAAACCAAGTCCTGCCATACACACATTTATTATTTAGGCATTTATTAGCAATTCTGTACATAAAACAGTTAATTTAACCTATTTTGTAAGCTCAAGGAAATCCCAGTTCACCATCCTTTCAGTTACTCCAGAGATACAAAGGGATGACTCTTCTGAAGGAGAAAAACTTAAAAACTATAGAATTAAATGGCTAATCCTGCCATGTAATAGGTACTTCTAATAATGAGAGTAGGTGTATGTACCATTGGTATTAAATTCAGAGATGGTATATTTCTTGGATATCGCTTTGTTGAGAAACGATGATGACAATAATGATGAAGATGATGATAAAATCAACAATAAAAGTAGCAACTGCATTACCACATTGCATTGGTATTCCAAAAAGGAAATTAACAAGGACAGAAACTTTGTTTTATTCATCACTCTATGTCCAGCATCTAAAATTATGCCTGGAACTTAGTAGGCATTTCATAAATTTTTGTTGCATGATCCAGTGAACAAGTTACAATAAACAGTTTGATAAACTGATGAATCAAGCACTGTTCTAAGCTCTTTAAATGCATTACCACATAATGGTATAAATATGTGAAAAAGGCAAATTAAATAGAGTAAAGCTTTTACTAATATAAATGTTTTGGAAATGGAAGTATACTAATTAATTGAATTTTCTGGTTAGCAGAGCATTACACTTCAATTTCTTTTTATTTGAACCCTTTTAATTGAAATTTTGAAAAAATCAGTGACATCCCTGCCTCAGTAAATACAGTCTAGAGACCATTCTTGAACTTTTGATTAGCTAATTGAAAATTTTCCCAGGGCCCCAGGTGAAACTCTAAGCATCAGTTGTTTTATGCAGAATCGTAAATGAAAGAGGTGTGATGTATTAGATAAATGCATAAACAATGCCAGAGCATTTTCTAAAAATTCTGTTTTCCTTTTTTTTTTTTTTTTTTTTTTTCTTGGAGACGGGGGTGGAGTTATGCAGCTAAAATGATCTTGGTTTCCTCTCATTTCCTCATACACACAGTATTTCACAGAGAACCAGAAAGTAGCGTATAGTGGAGAAAGCACGAGCTTTATAGTCTGAAATGACTGCATTGGGATATTCATTCTGTCCTTTAACTGCTATGTGATTTGGGAAAGTTTCTTAACATCTCACAGCCTTAGTTTCCTTTTCAGTGAAATGGGGATAAAAACCACTTAGTATAAGTTTCCTGTGGCAATTTAAAGGTCATGTATATAAAGCTCTCCTCACATAACTGCTATCACTGCTATGAGAATCCCAGCATATTCAATGAAGGCATCTTAAAAAGTATAACGTGGTTCCAGAATACATGAAGTATGATGTACAAGTAAGAATATATTTGTTGAAAATTGGCAGATTTTATGTATACCAATGATTAATTAGAATAGTGCTTTGTTTTATATATAACAAATGATAATGATAAAATACTAATCTAAGGTAATTTTTTGAGTCTTAGGGAAAATCATCCATTTTATAAGTTCTCTATACTAAAATGTATTCGTTCTGAAACTATTAATTAGTTATAATTATTAGTACAGTGACTGGGCTGCATTTCCTTGCTTTAAGTTGTAGATTGATAAGCAAATTCAGACATGAGGTAAAATGGCAAAGAGCATAAAATATTTTAGAGAAACCAAAGTGTTTTCAAACACTTTATACACACTCATTTACATATAAATAACTGATATGCAAATTACAAGTTATTGTTCTGTATTGCCAAAAGCAAGTGCTTAGAGATATTTTATTAGCCTGTGTTGAACTATTACAGATTCAAATATTCTACATGTACGCGCACAAAAAAAACCGCATGCATGCATGTACACATATATATATGTATACATACATATAATGCATTTCTTTTAAATGATTTATAATTTTTATAAATATTTTGCAAATTGTCCCGAGAAAAGCTTATTTTGTTGTATTTTGTTTTATTAACACTTATTTTGTCATCTCCTTTCTTTCCAGTGATGCTGATTTAAAAACAATTGATTGTCTTTATGACAACTATATGATTTTCATCTTTGTAATTATCTCTTGAATATCTTCAGTAGTTGAATAATTTCTAGAATATTCAGGATGAAATACAAATGTGTCCTATTCATTTTAAAACTCCAAGCCCAATTCTTTTTCATCAACAGAGTTTTATATTTTAAAATCCTTTCACTTATTTTCAAATATATTTAGCCCCTAAGTAAACTAATTTCCTTTAAAACTGCTTAAAATTAGAAACAACTATGTTTCATACAGAGAAATCCTTCTCTTAGCTAGTTTGCTTTCTGTTGTTGAATAGAAGTCTTTTCTATTCTACGTAATGTTTAAACAAATATTTGCCAAGTCTCTTCACATTTTTTCATTCGATGATTCTGTTTCACTGAATGATTCACACTGTCTCAAACCAGCTTTGTTTCAGTACAATGTTTAGATAAAATTGTCTTTATTCACCTATAGTACTCTTTTTTAATTAACAGAGATCTTTTTATTATTGAAAATTACCTCTAAAATAGAAAATGGTATATACATACTTATGGTATTTTAAAGAAAAAAATAGAATCTATTTAGCTTCTGCCCATAATTTTTCTGGCAACTATTTCAAAGGATAATAGTCATTTAAAATTTAATATTATCTAGTGTTTTAGAAAGTCTCGATTAGAGCATTATAATTTGCTGTATAATGAAATCAATGTTGGAATAAAAATCCCTGGCTGTAGTAGAGCAACTCTGTTGTGTCTTGATCTTAGGAAAGTTTCTTTAATGCATTGTTTTATTCCATCAAAGTGAAAATTGTCTTTATGAATGTGGAAAAACACTATGACTTCCATTGTTTTTCTTTATCATATATTTGCAATCGGGCTATAGCATATAATTTGATGAAGGATCGAGAGCAGACCTTTTATTTTATGAACATTGGCTTCCTGAAATGTATAAATGAACATTTCTAAAGCCCCGAGACTCTGACAGACTGAAGGTATTGATGTAGTAGCCTGCCAGCCATCCACAGCCAAGCATAGCATCTTGAACTCCTCATTAGGAAGTAATGAGGGAACAGTCATAAATACATTTAATTGATTATGCATTACTACTGGTGCTTACATTCACTTTTAGTACTGGTTAGATCTATTCTAGACTTTTAATTAATAGTTGGCAGCGTTCAGGGATGGAGGCATTTGATATACACCATCTAGCCAGAAATAACTTCTGTGTTTGATTTGGTGAAAATGTTAAATCCTATAAAACCTTGGTTACCACAATGCTCGTGTTGGAGGTTACTTTCAGTTTCAGTTCATACCCAAAGGACTCAGATAAGGGAGATCAGAAACTGGCATCATTCTTGGCCACCAATACCAATCAGTCCTACTTCTCCTCCATTCTCTATCATACCTTTTTATATTTCTCCTACTCTATCAGTAAAGATCTATCCAGGAAAAGAGGAATAGACATTAAAGCATGAAGATTTAACATTGGAATTTAGTTACATGGGCCATGGAAGAACTGAGATGTTGAATCTGGGACACTGCAGCAACCCAACCAGCCTCTAGGGTGGAAGGGTAAGGGATGAGTCAGCTGACAGAGAAACCTAGAGATAGGGAGCAAGGAAAAGGAACAGAAGAGAAGAAATGTGAATGAGGAGCTGAGAGCAAACAGACCCGAGATAAGTACAATTATACTGGGTTTGGGGAAAGAAAATGAGAGCCAAAAGGTTAATGTGAGTTTGAAGCTCTGAGAAGTGAATAAATCTTAATAATAATAATAACAATAATAGTGATGATGATGGTGATGATAATAACATCTCACATTCATGGAGCACTAAGGTTCAGGTATTTTTCCAAGTACAATATACATTAAATATCTATTTTATCTTAACAATAGCCTGATGAGTTAGGCACTATTATTATCTCCATTGTACAGATAAAACTGGATTATAGTTGCTTAGCATACTCAAGGTGACATAGCCAGGATTCAAACTTAGGCAGTCTGACTCCAGACATGAAGTCATCTACTGCCTTCCAAAAGGAAAATTATGCTGTTTTTCTCTTAGCCATTTCATCCTTTCGCCATCTATACAATTGACAAAATCTTAAATTTATTTGATGGCACTCTATTAAGTCTGTTAAGAAATAGCAGAGTCTTTTGCATGTAATGCAGCTTTCATTAATACACTTCCTTTTTAGTAACAGGTAACCTATGCATGTGGTAGAAATTACAGTGGTATTTTTTGTACCATACAAAATTTGCTGCTTTTGTATGTCAAAAATATTGAATATTGGCATTTTCTTATATTCCAACCTAATGTGGAGAATACAATGTAAAGATAAATACCTCCCTCACCCCAATTGCTGTAAAAGTCACCACTCCCTCCAAATATATGCCTTTTTGATCAATAGAAGCATACTCTATATTCACTGTTCAGCAAAATAAGATCACTATTTTTAATAGCTGCTGAGTTTCTATTTACACAAATGCATTATATTTAACTAGTACCTATATACTCGAGTATAAGCCGAGTTTTTGTGCCGAGTTCGGGTTTTTTGGCACAAATTTTGTGCCTAAGAAACTCGGCTTATACTTGAGTATATAGATATCTTTTAATGGAAATTTAAACTAGTTTCATTCATTTGCTATTAAAAATATACTAGAGTTAATGTTTATGTGTTTCCCTTCACACATATAAATCACTAAAAGTAGAATTTGTTTCTACACTTTTAATTTTGATAAATATTGATAATACTGGTGAAGTATTATCAAATTGCCTTCCATAGAAGTTGGATGAATTTGAATTCCCATTAATGTGCCTGTTTTCTCAAACATTTGCAAGTACGTAGCATTATCAATCTTTCTGAATTCTGCCAAAGTTATAATCACTTATTCCAATATTGCTGTATTTTTATTTTGCATTTGCTTTACTATGAATGAAGGGGAGCATTTTTCATGTTAAGGAGCTATTAATTTTAATTGTTTTCTAAACCACTCATATTGCTTACTAAATTAGCTTGTTGGGCTTTTGTTATTGATTTGTAGATACACTTTACATATTAAGTAAAATAGTCATTTATTTAGGACTTGATTTGCAAATACTTTTCCCAATTTGTTGTTTGTCTTTTTTCTTTTTCCTGAAGGTGGGGTGCACACATATGTGCATGTGGGTTATATCATTTTTTTAAATGTTATATGTTCTTTAATAGTGTCCTTGCTGGCAAAAGCAAACTATACCTACTAAGCAAAAAATATGAAGGAAAGATGGTATACTATTAAGAGTTTCAAATTTTGCTAGTTCATTTTGGATCTAATTGGGAAAGTTCTAGCTTTTTTTTTTTAATTTTAATCCAAATACTTTACTTCTATCTTTTATTTCAAATTTTTAATTTAGATTTTCAATTCTAAAAATGATTATATAGTACATCTTAAAAATTGTCATATGAAGTATATAAAAATATTTTTTCTTGTCAGCACAGTATATTCATGAAAAAGTCAAAATAGAATGAGAAGGATCAATGATACTCTTCATCATGTCTTTTCATCATGATTTCTATTTCTGATTTGTAGAAACAATTTAGAAAGCTTTTCTCAAAAGTGACTTATAAAAAGGTATCATGTTTTATGTTACTGATATTATCACTAATCCTACTAGCAGACTCATGGTATTTGTTAGTGGACATTAGAGTTATATGTATCTACAGGAATGTAAAAATCTTCATTATTTAGCAATGATTACCTATTGTAGTTCTTGACAAACATCAATCTTTAAATGTATCATTCATTATGATACATTAATGCTATCTTCTTTTGGCTTATTTAAATTTTGTTTTATTAATAGTCACTTAAGTTTAAATTGATGGATGCAATTGTGTGTATTTATCAAGTACAACATAACCTTTTGAAGTATGTAACCATTGTGGAAATGGCTAAATATGTATTACCTCACATAGTTATCATATTTGTAGTGAGAACACTTAACATCCACTCTCTTAGTATTTTTCAAGAATACAATTTATGGTCATTAACTATAGTCACTATGCTGTACAAAATGTCTCTTGAATTTATTCTTCTTATCTAACAGTAATTTTGTATCCTTTGATCAACATCTCTGCACCCTGCACTTTCAACCACCTAACCTCTGGTAACTTTCACTCTACTCTATATTTCTATGAGAATGACACTTTTAGATAACACATGTAAGTAAGATCATGAAGTATTTGTCATTTTGGCCTGGATTTTTTCATTTAATATAATGTCCTCTATGTTTATCCATGTTGTTGCAAGTGACAGAATTTCCTTTTTATGGCTAAACGATATTCCATTGCATATGTGTATGCCACATTTTCTTTATTAATTCTAGATTTATAAACACATTGATGTATTTTCTTTGGATATGTGTGTATACTGAGTAGTGGGATTGCTAGAACATACAAAAGTCCTATTTTAATTTTTTAAGGAAACTCCATACTATTTTTCATAATGACCATACCAATTTATATTCCTACTGACAGTGTACAAGGGTTCACTTTGCTCCATATCATTGCCAGCACTTGTAATATTTTGTATTTTTTATAATAACGTTCTAACAGGAGTTAGGTGATATTTCATGGTGATTTTTTTTATGGTAATTTTGATTTGAATTTCCCTGATGATTGGTATGTTGAGCATTTTTTAATATACATAAACCTCTTGGCTGTTCCTGTATGTGTCTTCTTTTGAGAAATGTCTTTGATCAGGTTATTTGTTTTCTTGATATTGAGTTGTTTGAGTTTCTTAGATATTTTGGATATTAATCCCTTTTTAGATATATAATTTGCAAATATTTTCTCCTACTCTTTAGGCTATTTATAATGTTAATTTGTTCCTTTGCTTTGCAGAAGCTGTTTAGCTTGATGTAATCCCATTTGTCTAATTTTGCTATGGTTGCCTATGCTTTTGATGTCATAGTCAAAAAGTCATTGCCCAAGACCCTATTTTGGAGAATTTCCCCTATGTTTTTGTTCTGGTCATTTTATAGTTTCATGTCTTACATTTAATTCTTTAATCCACTTTGAGTTGATTTCTGTATATGGTGTGTGGTCTTTCATTCTTCTATATGTGGATATCCTTTTTCAACATTTATTGAAGACAGCTTTTTCACTATTGCATGTTCTCAGCACTTTTGCCAAAAATCAGTTAGCTATAAATCTATGGATTCATTTCATTTTTAAAAAAATTCTCTTCTATTGGTATGTGTGTCTGTTTTTATTCAAGTACCAACCTGTTTTGAGTCCTGTAACTTTGTAGTATATTTTGAAGTCAGATAGTGTTATGACTCCTGCTTTATTTTCACTCAACATTGTTTTGGCTAGTTATTGTGTTTTGTTTTGTTTTTAGAGATAGAGTCTCACTTTACTGCCCTTGCTAGAGTGCCATGGCGTCATACAGCTCACAATAACCTCCAACTCCTGGGCTTAGGCAATTCTCTTGCCTTAGCCTCCCAAGTAGCTGGGACTGCAGGTGCCGGCCACAACACCTGGCTATTTTTTGTTGTTGTTTTTGTTGCAGTTTGGCCAGGGTCAGGTTTGAACCCTCCAGCCTTGGTATATGGGGCTGGCATCCTACCCACTGAGCCACAGGTATCGCCCAGCTAGTTTGGGTCTTTTATGGTTCCATACAAATTTTAGTAGTGGTTTTTGTATTTCTGTGAAGAACGTCATTAGCATTTTGATAGGAATTGCTTTGTAATATGTAGATCACTTTGGGTTGTATGGACATTTTAACAATATCAGTTCATGAACACAAGCTACCTTTTCATTTGTTTGTGCCTTCTTTAGTTTGTTTCATAGATGTTATAGTTTTCATTGTGGAAATCTTTCACCTTTTTTGTTAAATTTATTCCTAGGTATTTTCATAGCTGTTGTAGGCAGGATTGTTTTTATTTCTTTTTCAGATAGTTTGCTACAGTGTGTAGAAATGCAACTGATTTTTCTATATTGATTTATTTTTTTAATCCTGCAATTTTAGTGAATTCCTTCACTAGTTCCAATAGCTTTTCATGGAGTCCTAAGGAGTTTTGGGTTTTTTTTCTTTCTTTCTTTCTTTTTTTTTTTTTTTTAGGATCATATCATATGAAAACAGAAATAATTTAATTTCTTCCTTTTGAATTTGGATGTCTTCTATTTCTTTCACTAGCTTAATTACTCTGGTTAGGATTTTCTGTATTATGTTGAATAGAAGTGGTGAGAGTGGGCATCTTTGTCTTATTCTGGATCTTAGAACAGATGGCCTCAAACCTTTTTGGTACCAGGAACCAGTGTCATAGAAGAAAATTTTTCCATGAGGGTGGGTGGGGTAAGGGATTAGACAGGAGGCAAAGCTCAGACATTAAAGTGAGTGATGGGGAGTGGCTATAAATAGAAGTTTTGCTCATTAGCCTATTACTCACCTCCTGCTGTGTGGCCCAGTTTCTAACAGGCCACAGACCAGAACTCTTTGGCACCAGAGAAGACAGTTTTTCTATGGGTTTGGGATGTTGGGGGAATGGGACAGGAGGCAGAGTTCAGGTGGTTCTGCGATGTGGTCCAGTTCTAAACAGGCCATAGACCAGGAGGTTGGGGACCACAGTCTTAGAAGGAAAACTTTCAGATTTTTTCCATTGAGTATGATGTTAATGTGGTTTTGTCACATATAGCCTTACTTGTGTTGAGGCACTTTCCTTTCATACCCAATTTGTTCAGAGTTTATATCATGAAACAATGTTAAATTTTGAGAATTTTTTTCTTTTCTTTCTTTTTTTTCTTTTTTTTTTTTTTTTTTGATAATCAAGATTTTATTATTTTAGTCCCTGAGTGTCTCTAGGACAGTAAGAGTAAGAAATTATTGAAGTCTCCAAGGCAAGACTACCTCAATTCTAGGGAAGCTGGCTTTCTTTCTTTTTTTTTTTTTTTTTTTTTTTTTACAAATTCTTTTTTCTGCATCAATTTAAATGATTGTATGGCTTTTCTTTTCTCTTCTATTAATGTCATGTATCAAGTTTACTGATTTGCCCATGTCAAACCATCTTTTCATCCCAAGGATAAATCCCACTTGTGGAGTAATATTTTAAATGTGATTTTGAATTAGATTCACTATTATTTTGCTGAGGATTTTTGCATCAATGTTTATCTGAGTTGTCAGTCTATAGTTTTTGAGGTTTTCTTGGTTGTTGTTGTTGTTGTTGTTGTTATAGTTGTATACTTGTCTGCATATTAGTTTCAGGATAATACTGGCCTCACATAATGAGTTTGGAAGTATTCCCTCCTCTTCAATTTTGTGAAAGACTTTGAGAAGAATTGGTCTTCATTCTTCTTTAAATGTTTGGTAGGATTCAATAGTAAACCCATCAAGTCCTGGGCTTTTCTTTGTTGGGAGACTATTTATCTTTGTAGTTTGTCCATATCATGGATTATATCCATTTCTTCTGGGTTATTCAACTGGTTGGCATATAATTTTTCTAATAGTTTCTAATGATACTTTGTATTTCTATGGTATTAGTTGAAATGTTGTCTCTTTGAGTCTCACTTTATCACCCTTGGTAGAGTGCCATGGCATCACAGCTCACAGCAACCTCAAACTCTTGGGATCATGTGATTCTCTTGCCTCAGCATCCCATGTAGCTGGGACTATAAGAGCCCACCACAATGCCTGGCTATTTTTAGAGATGGAGTCTCATTCTAGCTCAGTCTGGTCTTGAACTCCAGAGTTCAAGCAATCTACCTGCCCTGGCCTCCCAGAGTGCTAAGTTTATAGGCATGAGCCACTGTGCTCTGGCCCACTTGGTATGTAAGGTTCCTGCTGATAACCCTGCTGCTAGGCATATTTAAACCATTTTTTTGTGTGCTATTTATTTCTATCCTCTTACTGCTTTACTTTATTTAGGTACTCTGATCTTAGGTGTGTATAAATTTATAGTTATTAAATCCCCTTGCAGAATTCACCCCTTTTTTATTATGTAATGACTTTCTTTGTCTCTTTTTGTAGTTTTTTGACTTAAAATCTATTTTATCTGATACAGAGCTCTCTTGGTTTTTCATTTGCATGGAGTATTTTTTCCACTCCTTCATTTTCAGTGATACACAGTGTTGTATTCTTACAGGTATAGTGAGTCTCTTGTAGACACAGAGTTTAATCTTATTTTTTAATCCTTTCAGTCACTCTTTGTCTTTTGATTAAGGAATTTAATCCATTTACATTCAGGTTTACTATTGATAAGTGAGGGTTTACTGATACTATTTTGTTAATTGTTTTTTAGTTGTTTTGTAGATTCTATATTCCTTCTTCTCTTTTTACTGTCTTCATTGGTGTTTAAGTGATTTTCTCCAGTGGTATGTTTTGATTTCTTGCTTTCTAGTTTTTGTATATCTACTAAAGGGTTTACTTTGTGGTTACCATGAAACTTATAAAATACATCTTATGGTTATAATAGTTTATTTTAAGCTGACAACTTTGGTCACAATAAAAAAGAAACTCTTATGGTTTTACTACATTCCCACCACCACATTTTTAACTTGCGATGTCACTATGTATGTCTTTTTATATTGCATATCACTTAACAAAATTATTGTATATCTTATTACATTTTTATTTTTTAACATTCATACTAAAAATAATTACACACCACTATTATAGTAGCAAACTATTGTGAATTTGACATTGCACTTATTTTACCAGTGAATTTTATAATCTTGGATGACTTTGTTACTCATTACCATCATCGTATTTCCGCATGAAGAACTCCTTTCTTGTAAGCCAGATCTGGTGGTGATAAATTCCCTCAGCTTTTGTTTGTCTGGGAAAGAATTTTTTTTTTTTAATCTCTCATTCATTTCTAAAGGACAGTTTTGTAGGATTGCAGGCTTTTCCATCAGCACTCTGAATATATAATTCAATTTTCTCTGGGTTTATAAGGTTCCTGCTGATAAGCCTGCTGCTAGGTATATTGGAACCCTGTTATATGTTAATTGTTTCTATTTTCTTGCTGCTTTTAGGATTCCTTAAGTGTCTGATTTTGAAAGTTTGATTATAATATGTATTGGGGTAGTCTTATTTGAATTGAATCTGACTGCAGTCCTTTGACCATCCTATACCTGGACATTTATATCTTTCTTGAGGTTTGGAAAGTTTTCTGCTATTATTTAACTAAGCTCTACCCATTTATCATTCTCTTTTCCTTCTTAAAATCCAGTGACTCAAATATTTTTTCTTTGGATGCTATCATAGAAATCACATTGGCTTACTTCATTCCTTTTCATCTATTTATTTTCTTATATGACTAAATGCTTTTAAATAATCGATCTCCAGTTTTACATATTCTTTCTTTTACATGTTGAATTCTGTTGGTGTTCTCTATTGCATTTTTAATTTCATTCATTGTATTTTTCAGCTTTGTGATTTCTCTTTGATAAAAAATTATTTTGATCACTCTAAAATTTTTCCTTCTGGTTACTTATTATTTTTCTCATTGCTTTGAATTACGTCTCTAAATATGATTGAGCTTCCTTAAAATGGTTATTTTGGATTATTTCTTAGGCAGCTTTCATATCTCCATTTCTCTGACATTTACCTTTTTCTCTCTAGTATTGTCATTTTTCTGATTGTTCTTGATCCTTATCACTGTGTATCAATATGTGCACAATTGAAAAAGTAGGTAGTTATTGCAGTCTTTGTAGATTGGATTTGTCTGGGAATGCCTTTAAACAGTAAACTTGTCCAGAGATTCTAGGCAAGTTATCTTGCATGGTTCCTAAACCCAGGATGACTGTGGCTACTGTGGTGCATGAGGCTCCCTAAGTCCAGGACTACCATGGCCAGTGTAATACTGGGATGAAGTTCTGTGACTGTTGAGTTTGGCACAGAACTAGGGTGTACTTGAAACTTTCTGTTCACTGAGGCCTACCTACCTATCCAGCACCACTGGATAGACCTCAGTGACAGGTAGGCTGATGTGGTTGGCTAGCACGGATGTGGACTACAGATAGAATTGTACTACAGGGACAATGGGTTCACATCTGGAGCCAGGGTAGATCTGAAGTCTCAGTTCACAGGTACCAGCTTGGAGTCAGCGGCCATCGGAATATGCTTAGTACTGTTTTACTGCAGCTTTCCCAGTACTAGGGTCCAAGGCAAAGTCTAATGCTCATGTTCATCTTTTTCCTTGAAGTAGATAGTATCTATCTTTGTGCTGTGCTGCCTGGAGTTGAAGGAGGGGTGATGTGGGTAATGCAAAATGTGTCCTTATACTTATAACAATGCATCTTTTCTTATTATTATGCTGTAACCAGGTCCTATAATCTCTCACCTGGTTTCCTTAGCACTTGTGAAGGTATTTTTATATGCAGATAGCTGTTTGTTCAATTGATGTTTTGGCAGGAAGAATGACTGCTAGAGTGTCCATTCCCACTATCTTGCTCTACCCTGTCCTAAATTTTGAAATACTATTTGAGCACTCATTATTATATACCAAGCCTATTTGATAATTAACAAATATTCATTAATTATTAGTATTAATACTTTTATTTGCATTCTAAAGCATTTTCTTAGTGCTCAATTTTAATCTGGTATATATTTACTATGTTACAATTATCTCCCATAACCATTTATTGCTGTATTTATTCATCATGCTTTTTATTCAGTATAATTGTATTGAGCACTTAATATATAGGCACTCTCCTGGGGATGAAGATACAGCTCCACTGAAAAGCTTATACTCTGGCTTATTTAATGAAATTGTCATCTTTATCATCACACTCCAATTCTGATATATAATACTGATTCCATTCCTCTCTCACTTCTTTTTAGTCTTGTCATCCTCTGACAAAGTAGTATGCCTATTTCACCATGTAACTCATTTGACTTGAATTTTTACCTCATCAAGCTTAAACTTCTTCTAGGCTTTCAAGGTTAGAAATATCATCTGTCTTTTCCCTTAGTGTCTATTTGATATTATTTTCTGTGACCCCTCAATGTATTTGCTATTGCAATAATCTCCTCAGCACAGCACTCTTCAAAATTATTTCTCACATTACACAAGTTATTCTTACCTTTTCTGTTTTCTCCATCCTTCAAGCATGTAGTTGAGTGATAAATGGACATAATGTCATATCCAGGTTCCTGGCCCAGCTCTTAGTTGCTCTTAACTGTGTAACCTTGAATAAGTTAAATTAGATAAAGCAGATAGCATATTTCCTGGCACATAGAAGATAGTAATTTTTTTTTTCTTTCATCCTAACTCCACATGGTTTGTCATGAAAATTTCCCTGAACACACTTTCCTCTGAATTAAAAATACTGCCTATGTAACACAAAGGTTTTTCTCTTATTTTTTTGTAATTTTCCTCCCTAACTAGATGATAAACTTTATGAGAAACTTTTTTACTTCTGTATCCATTACCCTTCTCTACAAATTACCCACTATAACACTGAGAATACCAAGCACTCAATAAATACATGGTGGTTGGTTCATCTATATTTGGAGCTAGAGTATACACACACACACATACATACACACACACACACACACACACACACACACACACATATATATAAATATATATATATAAATATATATATATGTATATAAATATATACATATATATATATATATAAAATTCTAGGAACACATTCGGGACTTGGTTATTCTTTTTTCATGTTGTTATGACCATTGCTGATGTCTGTTTGATCACAGATGATGATGTACAAAAATTTGGCAAGAACCATTATTTAACTCCCCAAAATCATTGTTATTAAAAGTCATTTTTCAATACCTCTTAAGTGGTTTTAGGATTATAGGGTGAAATGGAATCAAAACTGTAATGATTTAAAATATCATAAGTTAGAGGAGCCAGGAAATTAACATATTAGTTATAGATTTTGAATGACTTCAAAAGAAACTCATATTTTTCATGGCATTAAGTCAGGAACTGACTTATTACAGGAGGCTACTTGGGCTTCCATTTAGCCAGTTTCTGGCACATTCATTGACAGGAATAATTTTATGATCGTGAATAATCACTAAGTGTAAGAAATAAGGTCCTCTTTGAATCATAAAACTTTTAAGCATGAAAAATATTATGCATTTTTTTGAGAATGGCAAAACATACAAACTAATTTCATATTGTCCTACCAATTATGAATGTTATTTCTGGCAAGCAGGTCTCTTTAAAATTTCATATGCTTAGTTCCTTGCCAGGGAGGGGAGAGAAAAACATTGTCAGCCTCTTTATACTCAGCTGGGGCCAGGTGTTGTTCATTAACATGTAAATAGTGCAATTACTGCCAATTAAGATTTTTTAAAACATTGAAATCTGTGGGAACATAGTTATAGCACCTACAAAAAATTTTAAACATTTTTTTTCAGTGCTTTAGGCTCCTACAAGGCATATAGACCTGTAGTCTTAATTATATAATGTTTCAAGTTGCAATGTTTCCTTTCCAAGAATGACACCTATATGCTTTAAATGGAAAATAAAAGTAAGTTAACTGTAAGTTGGCTGCATTTATGATCATAGCCAAATATTGAGATTTTTATTATGTGTTATATTGATTGTCAAATTATATTGACTTATCCCTTAACAAATATTTATTGTGTTCTTACTGTGTATAAGGAAGGAACTGTGTTAGGTGCAAAGTATTCAATGATGAATGAGGCAGACATGCTCTCTACCCCCATTGGGCGTATAGTCTATTTGGGCTCATAAAATAAACACACAATAAAACATACAAATAAGCACACAAATAGATCAATATTGTTTTAAGCACTTTCATGTACCATTAGAAAACATGATCTATTGGAGTAAATATAGTTTGGATAGAGAGAGTTTGAATAAGCAACATTTCAGCTGAAACTTAAGGATGGGCAGGTGAAATCCAGGTGAAGAGAATGAAGAAGAGCATACTAGCAGGAGATAGCAGAGCTTAGGAAAGATTTGAATCAAGAAAAAGCTTGACGTCTGGAAGTAATTGACAAAAATAATATATACCAACTTCAAGATTGTAATCGCCGCCAGGCAGCATGGAAGCAGAACAGAATTTAAAAATGGTAAGAAGGGAACTTAAGAGTGAGTAACTGTGATATTTTAATTTTTTAAAGAGATATGAAGCTAATATACTAAAGGATTAAAATTTGTTAATTGTCCATACTGGACTGATGGATGTTTTGTTAAAATATTTGATCACTGGACAAAAAATGTGAATGAGAGCTGAGAAGGAGTTGAAAATTTATTTTTGGTAGTATGAGTTGGGCTTAATTTGTTATACGGTATTAAAACCTTTCCATCTGTTTTTGCCCAGATCTAGTCTTTTACTTGAAGGGAATTCAAACTGCTATGAACATCTATTAGCAAACCCCTTTATCTATGGAAGATATAAATACTACTATGTTAAGAATAGTTGCAAATTAGCAACAAGCATATATTTTTGCTGCACACTACCTTGGAGTACAATAGTTAGTTTTTACAGCAACAAGGCCACCTGAGTCTAAAACAGTGAGGCTTAGAATGAAATTTTTACAGCTAACCTTATCAGGTAACCAAATCCCTTTATTAAGAACACCTAAATAATTCCATCCTGCATCAAACACTACTATTATCTAGCTAGCACTTTTATAATATTAGCACTTTAATTATGTTTCCAGAGAAAAGTAAGTCATTCCACTATCTCTGAAAATTGCAACCAAGGCAATAGGAAGGCTTTCAACAGAAGTTCTTGAATTGGTATATTTTAAAACTTCTGCCTTATCAAGGTAATTTTATATGTGGATTTGGCAAATTTCTAGGAATACTTTGTGACTAAAAAGCCAGAGAAAAAGTATTCTAAAACCCATTTCAGGTAGCCCCAAGGAACTATGTGATATGAAAAAGTACTTGAAGAATAATCAACAGGAGGTTGCCCTGGTTTATCTACTTGCCTGACTGAAGCAAGAAAGCCACACACATCCAGTTCAGTCACATTAGCACTAATTTCAGTTCAAGAAATATTTGAGTCATTGCCATATACAGAGCATTTCATGGGCTACATGATTGAATAAGACATAACCTGAATACACAATAAGTTTAAAGTCTACTTTTGGAGATGAAGCAAATACAACGCTAATCCATCTCAGTGTGGGAGTAAGAATGGAAGTGGACTTCATAGGATGGTGGCCAAAGAATAAGAAATAACTATATTTATTTTAATTCCTATATAAATTGATTCAAACCAGACTGATGCTCCTTACTCTTAACCACATATTCATGGAAGAGAAACTAGTAGAAATCTAGAAATATTCATTGTTGTCAAATGGCTATTTTTAGAAAGTTGAAATTCATTCATATGTGATTTATTTATACTCTAGAAAAATTGTCTTTTTTTTCATAAAGGTTCCATTTATAATGATAAATGTCAAGGTTTCATAAGTGGAAATCCTATAGTTGAGGCTTAAATAACTAAGGCTATATCTGGCACTCCAGAAAATATAGATTGAAATGTTATATAGAAATATCATTCTGGCTTACATACTGAATCTTCTATATTTAGTGTAATAATGAGCTCTTCCCAACAGAGCACAATATTCTCAAAATCTTATGTTTGATGCTGGTCCCAAGATAGTGGTACTCAAGGTACTTGATTTAGAAAGTAGAAAATAGGAAGGTTATCCTGTGTTTTTAAGTTGAGAAGTCCTGATTTTATAAATTGACCTAGATAGAAAAGTGCATATAATATAATGCAAAGGTCATAAGGGTCTGTTATCGGTTCCAAAATAGTGATCTCTTGTGGAAAAGCAATGTAATGCATAGCACCATGTGCTGCAAAATGAAAATGTGTTATACCACCATTTGTAAGCAGGACCTGCTGAACTGAATAAGCACAGATGTACTTGAAATTAATATTTAATCTGATACCAAAAGCACTTAAAGGACTTAGGATATGACTTCCTCATAAGAAATTACTTCTTTCTTACAGAGAGCAATTACAGTACTGCAAAGATAATACAAATAAGGTTGTCATATTCTCCTTAGGCTTAAATAGTTAAGTATGGAGGTGAAAGTATATTGTTGGCTCCTTTTTTGAATGTTCTTAATCTTATTTCTTATAAAAAGAAAAATAATTCTCTTTGAATGTCATGGATCAAAACTAAAGCTAATAAAATAACTTTGAGAGACTATCTCAGTCCTTGAGAAAACATGAGAATGACTTTTAATTGACATCGTTAGACTACTATTAGCATAAAATAGAACCAAGTAACCCTTATATTAATCTTTAAAAAGAAAGTGTGTATAATCAAGTTACAATTCCGATTTCTTCCTGATGTTTTTTATAGCCATTTTTAGAAACAGATCCTGAAAATAAGTTTGTATACAGAGCCACCTCATACCTTTCCTTTTAAACTCAGTTGCAGCCTTTGAAAATTTTTAACATTATATTATATATCGAGTACACTGAAACTAGCACCTAAAGTTATCTACATCTTTGAGTTTGAGGAGATAAAAGGCATCCATTCCAAATCATTCATGCAAGAAGCATTCATAGTACTATTTATTTTTTTTACATATATATGTGTCTGTTAGGTTTCTATTTTTTTTACCTTCACAAAAGACTTAAAATTTAATAACAATAACAATGTTTAAGATAAGGGCAAGAAGCAAAAACCTCATAAAGAACGAACAAACATAAATACATTCAGAAAAGGAATCAGACAATTGCTACATCGAAATCTTAAGCAATAATAATAATGCAAAGAAAGTAACATTCACGTTGTCAAATAAGAGTATGTCTATTATAGAATGCTTTGACTCTGAGATTCAGTGTGGAGTCTAGTACTATATGCCAAGCACTGTGCCAGAGAATGGAGATGTAGCATTGAACAATGTTTATTTTCTAGTGCATGAAAGAGACAAAAAAATCAAAT
>CAUYPK010151002.1:0-41089 GCA_963574355.1 Loris lydekkerianus | reverse complement strand
ACCGTGTTTTTGCCGCCGGTCACTGGGTGACCCCCCCCCCCGGGCCGGGGGTTTTGATGGGTGTGCGGCTCGGCAGAATTCGGGGCGGGGGGGGGGGGGGGGGTGGGTAGAACCTTGTTTTCTGTTTTCTTTTTATTCTTTTTTTTTTTTTTTTTTTTTTTTGAGACAGGGTCTCACTTTGTCACCCTGGGTCAAGTGCACTGGTATCATAGCTTACAACAACCTCGAACTCTTGGGCTCACTTTTATTCAGGATGGTCTCAAACTCCTGAGCTCAAATAATCTACCTGCTCCAGCCTCCTGGAGTGCTAGGATTACAGGTGTGAGCCACTGCGCCTGCCGAGAACATTGTTTTCAAGGGGGAGCACTGGCTGGTTGAGGACAATCTCAAGGGGGAGGGGATTTTATTTATTAATATTATTTTTAAAGTTTAAATGTTTATGTCTTCCTGTAGAGACCAGAAAACCTGCTGGACAAATTCTAAAAGAGCTATAGTACTAAGAGGGGTGGTGGTGTGTTTTAGATTGGAGAGCCCTTCCTGTCTGGGGGAAGTCAGGGTGGAGAGAATGCACCAGTCTGCTGTTGGGGAAGCATGCGGGGAGCAGGCTGGGTGCTCAAAGCAAGGAGCACTAACCTCTCAACCTGCACCTTCCATGAGTGTTGCTCATTCATTCAATGGGCTCGGGACTCAACTGACTACTTTCTTTTCCTTCTGTATTCCTGATCTCAAAGAAAGGCCCACTGTCCACCCAGCAAGAACACAGACAAACTTGGGGGTTCCCTCTTGGCTCCTTTCTTCCCTCTGTGCACCCCAGCCAATTAATCACCAAGCCCTTGCTTTTCTGTATTTCAAATTCTGTTCTACATCCTTCATTTCCACACCAAATACACACATGTCATCTCTAAGTGTCCTGTCTTGTTCTCTCTAATCTGATCTCTACACTTTCTAAAGCACACATCTGATCATCTCATTCTTCTGCTTAGAAGGTTCTCCATTGCCTTCAAGACAAATAAAATAAAATAAAAGAATTGGAAAATACTGTTTTATACTGCAAGTGCTCTTTATGTGTAAATAACTGAAAAAATGGACAAACGTGTAGCATTTCATCTGTAGTTAGGTGCGTAAGTGTGCAGACATTACGACAGACACCGTGGAGGTCACGGTAACACACCCTGTGCTGTTGTGTCAACCCCAGGGAGATTAGAAGCCGCACTCTCCCTGTTACTCTTCAAACAGTAGGAAAACCTCAGTGGCACTAGTTTTCAAAGCACAGCATTTTTCTCATTTCTATAAAATGGATGAAGAAGATACGAGCTCTGTTAACTTCTTATTTACATGCATAACATTTATATAAAGTCCCTATGATCAAAGAATGCCTTTCATGTTTAGTCTGCAGCTTTCACTTCCTCAGTGAAGCTCTTAATACAGGGGAAACTTCGTGAGGTTCTTTCCCTCTTTTCTTCATGTGTACTTCCATGTCTTATGCCCTGGCAAATAGCCCTCTGGATCAGAAGTTGCTTCCAGAATTTCTTGGGTCTCTTAATTAGCCCATTTGATGTCTGTAGGGCACTATTGGGAAGGCATCTAGTGATTTCAACTGGACACTTGGCTGGAGAAGTCTTTACCGAGCTTGGAAGTAGGGTCTGGTGTAAGGCCTGGGTTTCACCTCCAGAACCCTTCCACCTGGTAGGGTAAATGAAGGAGGAACAGGTCTTGGCTACCATCTAAGATTTAATTATAAATTGGGTATAAAGAAAAACCTCTGCTCATGGAGCTGGCTTTGGGGAAGGATGAATTGATTTTAAATCAAGTGTAGGTGAAGTTTTTTACCCATTCAAATAATGGTATTTTATGTCATATTTTCCATGATGTTTAACATACAGAGCTGGTGTAGAGTTCCAGTTCAATGTAGCATTAATTCATTATCTGTTCAGCAGGTATGTATTGAATAGACTCTGTCAGCCAGATGTGATAAATGCTAAAGAATTTCTAAGCAAAAATAACACAGTTTCTGCTCTAATATAGTTTACTTCAAAAATACAGTGTCTCTGGATATACAATATTAACTAAAAGCAAGAGAGCACTTATTTTAAAAATATTTTTTCTTTTTGCTTTGATGAAACAAAAATTATATATAAGGAGATGATTAGCTATTTACCATTGTCCTGGCTACTTTATCTAATGGAATAAAAAATTATTTAAAATAACTATGTAATAATTTAAATAATGTAATAGTGAATTCAAATAGTTTAAAAGAGATATTTTATATTTTGATAGCCAACATATTTTGTCCAGGGAGGAAAGGTCTAAAGAAAAAAAAAATTCCTTAAAAGCCCTTTGGAATTTATTTCAGAAACATTGATAATCATAGATCTATTGCCAATAACATATAATTGTTAAGCATTACTTTTTAAAATTATTTTCAATTTTTTTGATCTTCTCATTTTTCTTCCAGGTAGCATCAAGAAGAAAGTGTTTCTGGACTTACATTCAAAATTTGGTTTAAGTCCAAGGTTTGCTATTTGTAGTTGTATAATTTTGGGAAGTCACATTTGCCCTTTTTGGCCTTGTTTCTTCATGTGTAAAATGACATGATAGGATATATTGAATAATAGTTGAGATCCCTTCCAATTTTAACATTCTCTGGTTCTTTAATCTTCTGGATTTGAGGTTAGAATGTAGACACAGGGATAAGGACGTATGTTGAAATATGCTATTAAAAATATAAGCAACCCAGAATTCAGATTTAGTTGGAATTATGAATGAGTTCTGGTTTGCTTATATCACAACACAGACTTCTGCACTCTGCTAGATTTATACTTTGCCAGTTCATATATTCCAAGGGAAAATGCATGTGTGTGGTAAGGGGGGCATTTATGATGGACGCAGCTTTTCATCACAGGAAGCGAGGGCCATCCCAACTATAGACACTGATGTTGTCCTTGGCTGGGGCAGGCACCATTCGGAGAAGAACACCCTTAGATAAAGTCCGGCATCACAAGTGCATCCTGGCGCTGGCCTGCAGGTGTCCTGTGGGCAAGGCCCGGCATCCTCACTCACTTCTGAAACCTCCTTCTTGGCTTCTCCTGATCTGTTCCTAAGTTGGAAGGACTCTCTTACTTCTTTACGGTCCAAGTCACGTTTGTTCAGTCTTGGCATTAGAACTAGCTGTGCACACCTCTCTCTTGCTCTGGTTTGTAAGCTCCCCGAGAGAAAAGGCTCACGTCTTGTTTAGCTTTGCATTTCCTCTACCACCTTGCACAAAGTGGGTGCTCAGTATTTTTGTGGAAGTAAATAGTTTGACTCAGTAGCTGAGACTACTGAATTAAAAAAACTTCCCCAGTGTTGCGTTTTAGTTCCTCAAGTCCCAGCGTAAGGTGGAGCTTTGAAGGCATGCTGAAAACTTAGCCTGGTAAAGGCAGAATGGCCTCCTGCCTTTTTCCTGCCAGAGATGGAGGAGTTCCATCTCTGCTGAACTGAGGGGATCTTGGCAGCTCAGTCAAGCTGAAAACAGAGTTTTGCTTCAGGTTCTGGGAGGGGACTTCCAACGTCTTTGTTGTTATCCAAAGAATGACATTTGCCTTTGGTGGGCTGGTCAATGAGTAGCTCTCTCCTACCTGGGGATGTCCACGTCTTCCCACAGAGCTTGGCAATGGGTCCTACTGTCCCGCTGCATCACCTCCTGTCTGTGTAGGGCTAAGCCTTGGTTTTGCACAGAGCAGTGCTATCCTGAAGACAGAATGAGACACTACACAAAAAAGCCATGAGTATAGAAAGATCCAGTAGTAAAATATGCCATTCTCTGTCCTTTTTGCAAATCTCATTCTTTTCTGTTAAAATCACTTTTAGCTCATTAAATTGGATTTTTCTATAAATCTAGTAATATGTTTCTATTGCTATTTCTTGATTAATCAACTTGAAATGTTATTGATGATTTTCTGTTCAGAGTGCTGTGGATTTAACTTATTGAAACACTACTCAACTTTCTTCTTTTTTTCTCGTAGTGTTTGCTATTATGTACACATATATACAATAGCATATATATTTATACATATTTTTGTTTGTCTACTATTTGTGTTTGTTTGTTTTTGAAATAGAGTCTCACTATGTCACCCTGTGTAGAGTGCCATGGCATCATAAAAGCTCACGGCAACCTCAAACTTTTGTGCTCAAGTGATCCTCCTGTCTCAGCCTCTGAGTAGCTGGGACTAGAGGTGTGTGCCATGACACCTGGCTAGTTTTTTAGATAGTGATAATAAAACCTGCTCTGTGCCCTCCCCTCCACCCTCTTTCCCCCCTTTGATAACCATCACTCACTTTCTCTTTCACATTTACATTTGTTCTCAAAATATAATTAAATTCTTTATAGATGGAATCTAAAGACATTCAAGAGTTTGGGGTTACCTCCCAAACTATATAAATATTAAGTGCTCAGGATTAAGTAGGTGCTCGGTTGTTCTCTCTTTTCATGGGTTCAACGTCATGACTCTGATCACTCACAGGACAATGGTTTTTATCACTGCAGCCAAATAGGTCATCTCTTATTACTTGTTTAAAAGCATACGCATTTTGATTGCTTTGTGTTTGGAAGTTGTGTTTTGTACACTAATTTTTACCTCTAGATTCTAATCGCCATTCTTTTTTCCTGTTGGGAGAAGAAACATAACTTCTCCACTATGTCACTAAAATGTTTCAGATTTGTGATCATTTTCTTAATTAAAAACACAGTATGTTGTATGGATTATCTTCTTAGAACCTGCTGGCTTCCCATGTTAACTTGGAGGTTGCTTTCCAACTGCCGTGGGCTGTTCCCCGGGGACTTGCTTTCCTTCCTTTCCCACCATCTCCTACGTCCCACACTTCACCTTCTTGATTTTCACCTTTACTTTGTTGATGTATTTGCATCATGAGAAAGAATTTGGTGAGGACAAGGGCTGGGTAGGTGGTGGATGCTTTCATTTGACCATCTGAAAGTGTTTTCTGCGTCCTCACTGGGATGGCTCTTTGGCAGGGTGTACCCTCCTTGTGCACAGAGCATGCCACCCAGAGCACCCACGAGTTGCTTCTGAGCCACCTTGTCCTCATTGTCAACCTGCGTCGGCACCCACCCCAACGAGTGAATATCTGTCTTCAGCTCTGAGATATATTTTCTTCCTTTCTTTGTTTTCTTCTGTTTTATAATTTACTTTATTTTCTCTGTTCTCTTTCTGGAACTGCAATTGATTGAACGTTGGACTTTGCAGATTGATCATGACTCTTAGTCTGCTCTTCTTTCCATCCTTTGTTCTGATACATTCTTTTATTTTTCTCCCCATCTATGAATTTTTTATTTTCCCATTTAAAAATGGATCTATTTATTTACTGTTATTCTATTACCCAAACTTCATAGAAAAAATAAAACAATTTTTAAGAGCTAGTTTTTACTGTGATCTATCCCATTTTAATAGATTCATGTTTTTGTTTTAAGGTTACAACGTTATTTAAAAACTCATGAAGAATAAAATTGAATTTTGTTTTTTCTTAGAAAGTTTTCTGTTTTTAGTAGAGTGCCTGGGGAAACTGAGTGAAACTCTGTTTCATAAAAATAAATAACCAAAATTAAAAATTAAAAAAAGTTTGTTCTTTTCTTTGCATTGTCTGTGTTTCTGTGTCTGTTGCTCTGTTTTTATCGTTATCTTTCTCTTTAACGTTGTTGTTGTTCTCCACATTGTGGCAGTTTTTGCTTACCAATTCTTGTTCTAGAACAGATATTCAGGTTGATTATTCCAGGTCTAGGGTATAGGTTAGGTTGGCTGTTGTGTGGGCTGCCTCTTCCCTGAATTACAGACTGTACGTAGGGAGGGCTTATCATGCAGGATTTGCATGGGGAGGGGGCAGGGGACTCTGCTCTCACTGTGTCTGTGTGTCCCCAGGTAGCTCACTCAGTATTTTTAGGTGCCTGTGCTCGTTTTACTCCATAGACTGAACAATGGGCTTCCTTCCTTTGATTCTGCATCAGAAGTTACAGTGTGTGTCGTGTATGTGGAGGGGCAGGTGCAGAAAAATGCAGTTGTTTTCCTGAAGGACTTACGGTGAACCCCCACTCCACATGCCCACCCTGAGCCGGGGGCATCTGCAGGGTCCCTGGGGAAGCAGGACCAGCCATGCTACAGCCTCGTGCTCCATCCCACGCGTCCTCAGACCCATCTGCTTCCTCTTCCCAGGAATGGCGTCTCTCTTCTCTTTGCTGTGAAGGCTTCATTCCCTTTGGGTTTTCTCGATTGTCTTTGTCACCGTCTCAGGAAGGAGGCGAGGCAAGCTGCGTCCCCACTCACTGTCTTGAACTTGTGCCTTGGGGTGCTGGTTCCCAATTTGATGAGGACTTCAGCAAGCTCTGAAGGGAATGATTCTTGACAAAGAAGAATGCTATGCTACCCTGCAGATCGCAAGAAATGATAACTTATGTATCTCATAACAAGCAGAGAAAGGACCGTGGCCTGAGGCGCTTTTGATACTCTGTGTCCCAGTATTAACAGGCACTTGGGACTATATATGCCAGGCACTGTTCCAAGTATTT
This sequence comes from Loris lydekkerianus, assembly GCA_963574355.1. NCBI lineage: Eukaryota > Metazoa > Chordata > Mammalia > Primates > Lorisidae > Loris > Loris lydekkerianus. The sequence goes on along the minus strand of CAUYPK010151002.1, from coordinate 34,533 downwards.
TATATACTAACTCATTCAATTCTAATAATATTAGTGAAAAGGAAGTATTATTATTGTGCTCATCTGTAAGATGGTTAAGTACCTTGCCCAGTTACACGACACATAATTGGAAAAAGCAAGATTCAAATTTCACGTCAAGTGACTGAGTTCTTCTGTCTTATCAGCTCACACCTGCTGCCCTAGCTGCTTAGGAGGCTGAGGTGGGAGGGTCACTTGAGCCCAGGAGTTTGACAGCAGCCTGGGCAACAGCAAGACCCCTTCTCTAAAAATTTTTGTTTAAATAATTAAAAATTGGAGATAGATGGTAGAACTGGTATCACAGAAAAAAATTCCCAACAAATTAGAGATTGAGCTTTCCTTGGCTTCTGTGCTGTGTTGCCTAGCATAACTGTGTCATTAGGAAATAAACCATGAGGATGTACTAGACATGGAGTATCAGATAATAGCTGATGAAATATTATCTTTCAAATTTAAAGCTATTCCAAGAAGAGACTCAGAAAATGTATATAAATATAATTCGATGGTGATGAGGAGGGCTGAATTTTGAAATTCTGACTACACAATTAAAAATGTTCTCAATGAAAGGAAAGGGGGGAGGCAGGTAAAGAACCCGGCATATTTGTGCTACAAGCTGTCTGATAGTACTGGCAGACCTCCACATAAATTATGGATGAGAAAACATATAACCAAGGAGAATACAAAGGAACAGAACAAGAATTGCAAGAGAGTTAAAGCCAAGGATTAGCTGAGGCTTGCAGAAACCACAGAGACAGCAGCAGCAATTTTTATAGCTATTTTCAGAACAATAGAAAGATGAAAATTATGGGTCCATTGCCTGAGCATGATGGTGTCATGTTAAAAGAAAACACTGCTTTTCTGCTCTTCCTCTCTCTGTGCCAAAAATAATTATCGTTAAGCTGGCAACATGGAGAGATTGATGCATTAAGATGTCTTTAAATCCATGATAACAGAAGGTTAACAATAACGCAGGTATTTTAGATGAAAATTTACATTTTAGGCAATAAAAAACCTCATTGATGTGATCATAGAACTATCATATTCTTTTTAAGAAATCTTATTAAATGGGGAAAAATTCAAAAGAGTATTGAAAGGTACTGACCCCAATTTTCAAAAGGAGGGATGTGATACATTGCATGAAAGGTACTGACCCCAATTTTCAAAAGGAGGGATGTGATACATTGCATTTAGTGTTTAAAGTGTTTTCCACCTTTTCCTGGGGACTCCTTGTATAAGAAGATTACTCTTCCTACCCCATCGATGTCAGGCACGGCCATGTGTCTTGCTATGGTCAATGGAATGTGAGGAGTTGATGCTCCAAGCAAGAGCCACTGTTCCAAGAAGAACAGAGTTCTCACAGCCACTGTCTTCCTGCCATCTCTTTCTCTGTCTGCCACGAGACCAGAGACATAGTCCATATGGGATGTGCTCCTCAAGCCTGACACTGGCGTGAGCATGACATCAGGGCAGCGCCAGTACACAAGGACATAAACAGCCATGCTGTGGAGAATACTTTAAACACATAGAAATACATGTTTGTCGCAAGCCACCAAGATTTTAGAGTTGTTTATTAACACAGTATGTCTTAGCCTATTGTGAATAGGCTTAGCCTGCTGTGGAGAATACTTTAAACACGTAGAAATACATGTTTGTCGCAAGCCACCAAGATTTTAGGGTTGTTTATTAACACAGTATGTCTTAGCCTATTGTGAATCTTACAGGAAGTAAACAGTAGATTCCAAAAGTTGCTAGTAATCTTAATGTTGACTTCCAGTAAATAAAAAATTACTACATGTGTTTAATCAGAAAATTTGAGAGCTTATGAAAAAAGAAAAAGATTTTTTGTCAATATGGTCTAAGTAGGCATAGGTCAAACTACCTTTATTCCTCTCTCCTTTTTTTCCTTTTATGCCATTTTTGGTATTTTGTTATTGTTTAGAGACAGGATCTTTCTCCATTGCCAGGGCTGGGGGGCAGTGGCATCACCAGAGCTCTCTGCAACCTCAAACTCCCAGGCTCAAATGATCCCCAGGCCTCAGCCTCCTGAGTATCTGGAACCACGGGTGTGCACCACCATGCCCAGCTAATTTTTTCACGGGTGTGCACCCCCATTCCCAGATAATTTTTGGAGACATGGGGTCTCACTGTGTTGCTCAGGCTGATCTCAAACTCCTGGCTTCAGGTGATCCTTCTGCCTCATCTTCCTAATGTGTTGGGATTATCGGCATAAACCACTATGACTAGCCTGTTTTGCTTTTGTTCTTGATAATGTTCTTGGAGATCTGCAGAAATTTATGGGTATAGCAAAGTATGTTTTAAACAAATTGTTTGAAAAAATGTTTTATGTTTTCTTTGAATGTAAATTGCTGAATATTTGCATGATGTCACATTGTGTTTATTGTGACCTGCTGGAAAACATGGAGGAGCATGATACACATGTGAGTAAAGGCAGGTGAATTCACATCCGGACGAATAAGGGACTTAGAGCCTAAGGAAATAATTGTTTTGTCTTAATTGGTTTAAAAGTATGTTACTAATATCTGAATAACAACAGAGATATTATAATTATCAAGTTTATATCACATATAACCCATTATGTAAGGCACTCTCTGGAAAAGAGATTAAATGTGTTGGGTGAAAATATTAGAATTCAAAATGATAGGATCAGTTGAGAAGATTCTGAAACCAATGTGATCAAATGTGTAACTTGAGACAAAATAACAGTGGTACTGGGTGAAAATCTTGTTGGAATTCAGGTGAAGGGAGAAAGGTTGGATTTATCCAAACCTCAAAATAACATCAGTGTAATGATAGTACTTTTGTAAAAGTGAAAGTGATTTTAAACTGTGTGAACAGATGTTTGTGCCCAGACGAGGGGATTGCATTATATTTTAACAGGAATATTGATAAAACCCGAGAGCACTGCAGTCAGTTTACTGCAGTAAACTGGGAAGACAGTTTTATTTTTCTAGGAAGACAGAGGGAAAATGGAGTTGGGCAGGTTAAGCTAGTGTGTCTAAACTGGCTGGGGACAGAAGGGCTTGCCGAGAGCCGGGGACCGGCACAGAAGGGGGCACGCTGCACACTGACGTGTCCGAATCTCCTGGCTGCTTCCTACACCCACCAGATTCTGGTCCTTCAAATCAACCCTGCGCCCTGGTACAAGAGACACACTGGGTAAATGAACATCACAAAAGTCCTTTCTAACCTTGAATAATTACCAAAATCATTTGAGGAACTTTTAAAAATGCAGATACTGGCTCAGCGCCCATGGCATAGTGGTTATGGCACCAGCCACATACATCAAGGCTGGCAGGTTCAAAACCAGTCTGGGCCAGCTAAACAACAAGGACAACTGCAACAAAAAATAGCCAGGTGTTGTGGTGGGCACCTGTAGCCCAGCTGCTTGGGAGGCTGAGGCAGGAGAATCATTTAAGCCCAAGAATTTGAGGTTGCTGTGAGCTGTAACACCATAGCTCTCTACCGAGAGTGACACAGTGAGACACTGTCTCCAAATAAATAAAATAAAATAAAATAAAATAAAATAAAATAAAATAAAATAAAATAAAATAAAATAAAATAATGAAATGAAATGAAATGAAATGAAATGAAATGAAATGAAAATGCAGATACTGAGGCTCACCCCAGACCTACTGAACCAGTGTTTCCAGTGATGGGCCCCAGGAATCTGTATTTTCATAAAACTCAGTTAATTCTAACGAGTTGAGACTCTAATGATTTTTGAGCTATGGTCTTTTGTGATGTAAGAGGCTGAGATAGGATTGAGAACCTTGGTATATCAGCAAGGGAGGCAAAGTGAGGGCCCTAACCCTAACTTAGCCATGCGGTTCCTATTTATTTTTATCATGTTCCCGTGGACTGGTTACAATTTCTTCACATTGTGGTGTCATTTGGTTAGCCAGCATTAGAGAGCCATAGGATAGGCACGTCCAGTTCTGCACCAGCTCTGGCCAGGTGCTGCTCCAGCACCCTGCAGGCTTGGGGGCTCACGGGCTGGCTCAGGGGCCCTAGTTCTGGTGTGAAGGAGAAGCTCTGGAAAGAGTGTGTGGATGGTGCTTCAGGGGCAGGGAGACCTTGGATGGTAAAGGATCTGTGAGCTGCAGTGGCAACCAGCTGTAGAAGCACAGACTTTTGGGGAACCTAGAAGTTAAAACACAGGAAGGGTTTTCATGCATAATAATCCTCCTTGTGTTGGAGGGCAGCACTGAATGGATTCAAGGAAGTCTCTGGAAGATGTAAACGAAATCTCTGGACAATCACATTTTTCCAATCAAGGTTAGCAGGCTGTATACAGATAGGATTGCCCCACTCTGGAATTGTCTTACAATTTGTTGGGAACATAGACAAAGGGGTTCTGGACTGAGTTGCAGGTTGGACTAAATCGTTGTTTTCTAGCCACAGCAGACCTGAATAATCTGTGGGCAGGCTTTTAAAATACTAATTCTTGGTCTTCAACTTAGGTCTGTAGGTGCAGAATCTCCACCAGCTGAGCTCAGAAATCTGCACGTTTAACAGGCTCTCAGGAAATTCAGTTACCTTGTCTGTAGCCTTAGATAATAGACAATGTGAACTTGAAGTATCTGTGGTGACAGATTGTATAAAATTTGTAAAGAGATAGCATTTTGTTATGACATCATTATTTAAATATCTACTTAATATAGCATATTTTACTATTATTACTTAAAAGTTATATATGAAACAACTGAATATTCATACAAACGAAAACATTTAATTAATTTTAAAGCAAGTTTACTTTGAGCTTGACAGAAATATAGACGTTATGGATCTTATCATGAAATTCAGACATGAAAATTGTCAAACAGATAACATGTTTGTGCCAACATTTTTTTTTTTAAGAACGAATTTTCTTAACATCTTATGAGATTCTAAAACGCCTTTAAAAAAAAAAAATTGAGACAGAGTCTCACTATGTCACCCTGGGTAGAGTGTCGTGGCATCACAGCTCACAGCAACCTCCAACTCTGGGGCTTAAGTGACTTGCCTCCAGCTCCCAAGTAGCAGGGACTACAGGCGCCTGCCACAACTCCCAGCTATTTTACGGTTGCAGTTGTCATTGTTGTTTAGCGGGTTTGGGCTGGGTTTGAACCCACCAGCCTCGGTGTATGTGGCCAGCGCTCTAACTACTATGCTATGGGTGCTGAGCCAACATTCTTTATTTACCAGATCAGAGACTTGTTCGTTTCCAATCTCAAATCTCATATTAGTTTCATATGGCATTAAACATAGGTTTATTCCTATGAAAGGATTTTTATGGGTCCTTTGTTATTTTGACATAATTTTTTCATTTTTGTGATTATTTCATTCTGTTATATTCAAGTTTAAGTGACTATCTTAGTAATTGAATTATTATTAATAGGGGTGAATGGCTGAAGGAGAGGTGGGCAGCTGCCGCCTTCAAGATTGTTCTTTTTGAAGCATCAGGGACAGGAAAGCTTTGTCTTTCTCTGTTGCTGCCCTTTTTAATACAAGGATTTATTCTATACAATTAGGATTCAGTCATAAGGCCCCTCAAGGATTCAGAAAGCCGCAGGTTCCCCACCTCTAGCTCGTCTTACAGACTAGTTAAGTTTGGAATTTTGAACTGGACTGTTATCTCTGTTAAGTTTCTATTCAAAACTCTGTAGATTATCTAAAAGGTATTCAGCCCTTGATTCAGCTAGGACTAAATTACAAGCCAGAGACTAGACAGATGTCATCAATCAATTGACTATATAGATCATTGCTTAACATTTGAATTTTTAACTACTGGGAAAATCTTTTTCTAATACTCCTTGAGCCATTTGACCCCTTAGAAAAACATTCTCATAAACACATTTTTCTTTTCCTCTTTTTGCATGTAGGTTCTGGTTGCTTATTATTTATTTCGTTATTTAACAGATGCCTAGTGGGAGCTAACTTTATGCCAGGCACATGGCGAGGTCTGGGCCAGCCAGACCCCTGCTCTCATGAGGCTATGCTGTGGATAAGGGGAAAACCACAATAACCTTGCCTGTAAATACCAAATAATTTTTTAGCTAGTGACAGTGCTATAAAGAAAATTAAATGGGTCACAGAATTGTTGGGGGATCCTTTTACAGATGGGATCGTTTGGAAAAGGCAGAGATATCTAAGTCAAGACTGGAGCACTGTGAGAAAATGAGAAAGGAACAGCCAGTGAAAAGGCCGTGGGGCTGGAACCAGCAAAGAACGGTGTAGCACAGTGGTTCTCAGCCTTCCTAAAGCGGCAGTGTTTTTCACAGTTACAAATGGGTAGCAACCCCCAGGTTGAGAACCGCTGGTAGCACAATTAGGATAAAATACTGGGGTGACAAGATGAGATCGGAAGGAAGGCAGGGGCCAGATAATGTAGGGTCTTTCAGGCCGTGGTAGACATTTTAATTTATTCTACGTGTAATATGTTCTAGTGAAGGGGAGCTACCTCTTTGTATCTATGAAAATAAATAATTTAGATTCCGTGTAAAGGGTGGATCCCAGTCAGGTCAGAGTGGAATGAGGAAGGTCAGCTCAAAGGCTTGAGGGCAGTCTGGGGATGGAGACCGCCAGGAGGGTAATGGTCCGGCCCAGGGGACTATGTCAAGGAGGTGCCCTTCCCGCAGCATCTCAGCTAAGGTCACACGGACGCCTCTGACAACTCAACGGTGGAACTCACACTGCCGGGAGTTTCATTCCTCTCTGCTTGTAGCCCATCTCCTCCCCCAGTTGGGAGCTGCTGTGTTCGGTGATAGGGCAGGATGACTTGGTCTTTTATACCAAAGGGCATCCATTCCAGTAAAATGCAGGGACCAGCCCTCGGTAGTTTCTGCCGTCCCCACAGCCTTCTTTTCTAGTTTCTCCTAGGTGATCTTGTCTGGAGAGCAGCACAGGCCCCCAACTTCTCTTCTGAGAAAAGAGAACATTGTGCACATTGTGACCTCATTGTTTGTTCCTTCACATTAATCTGAAATAAAAAAAAAAAAAAAAAAGAAGTATGCCCCCTCTCCCTGCCCTTTTCTTTGTCACTGGGACGGTAAAACACTCATTTCCTTCACCAGCTGCTGTCTGCAAGTCTGGGGGCTCCTGAGTTGCCTCTGAAGGGGGCACCGGGAGAACAGAGCCCCCTGGGAGGGCCCGGGCTTCCCCCACAGCTCCCTTCCTTCTGGGCTCAGCGCCTGGATCTGTCACTTTGTCCTTCTCACAGGTGTGTTCTTGGTCACAGCAGGCGCCAGGAGATGACTTGTCTCACTGCTGAATTTTTTTATATGATTTTTTTCTAAGTATGTATGAAATTATAGCCTTGAACTTTCCTTTTTCATACACAAACTAATCATTATAAAGCCCAATAATGATCCCTGAGGGAAAAACCACGTGGAGCAGAGGTCTCCGACGTGGAGCGAGGGTGCTCGACCAGATGGTGCAGGGACCTGCAGCACGGTTCCCTCCAGGGAGCAGCAAATTGCGCTCTTAGGACTCAATGCTGTTCCAGGATGTCACGCCATGGTTCCCCCCAGACATAACTGTGTGCTGTGATGTCCATTTTACAGGTTCCATATCATTCCTGAACCTAAAATTGAATGTTGAACATTATGTTTTATTGATCGGTTCCAAAAAGGAGATTTGACATAAACATAACAGAGATGTAAGTTTAATGAAAAATCAGAAATACTCCATGAGCTAAAGGGACTGGTTTTTTATAATCCACTTCACAAAAACCCTTGGACATTTTATTCTCATGGAGTTGTGTGACTATGGAACAGTGAAGTTGATTTTCTCTTGATTATGGTAAAGGAGTGTATGGGAGAAGTTCTCTTCAAATTGGAGATTTATTATTTCTTTTTCCTAACGTAAGAGATGGATATAACTAAATATTTTATCTTTGAGAGAGAAATATTTCGGTATTTTTTTTTTTTCTTTTTTTTGAGACAGAGTCTCAGTATGTTGTCCTTGGTAGAATGCTGTGGCATCTCAGCTCACAGCAACCTCAAACTCCTGGGTTCAAGCAATTCTCTTGCCTCAGGCTTCCAAGTAGCTGGGACTACAGGTGCCAGCCACAATGCCTAGCTATTTTTTGGTTGCAGTTATCATTGTTGTTTAGCTGGTGCTGTAACCACTGTACTATAGGTGCTGAGCCTTGGTATTTGGTTTTAAAGGTAAAAAAAAATCTTGTTCTTGGGCCAAGAATGAGGGAAAGTTCTGGCCATATCGGCCTCTGAAAAATGTTAGCTAAGTCATTTCTCATCTTCTCATAAAATGTATTCTTAAGAAAAACCTAAGTACTCATTCACACTCAAGTGAAAATGACTGAACACAGTTTAAAACATGATCTTTCCTGAAGGAAGCTGTAGTTTCTCATGACTCTTTTGGCAAAGGCGAAGAATGTCTCAGTTACTGATTTAAGTATTGGTTTGCTTCTGTTTAACACATGTGATGAATGAACTTTGTTCCAAAAAGGAGATTGGAGGCTATACATAATATGATAAGAAAATAAATTTAAGACTAAGTAATTAAGAACATTAGGACAACTTGGTTTTCAGAGACAAGGAGAATAAACTTTTTCTTTTGTTGTTTTTGTTTGAAACCCTTATTTTACCTTGACATCTTAGTGGGGCAAGGATAGTCTTGGGTTACCAACTCCACTCAGAGCGGCCTGACTTTTAAACACAGGTTACATAATTTTACAGTGAAAACATTAAAGGTTTTATTTCTCTGCCCATTAAGGGCATCTAGTGCAGCTCACTATCCTAGGGTAGTTTCTTGGCAGCCTTCTTTTTGTTTGTTTATTAACCTCCCTTTAAATACAACTAAATAGTTCTAGGAAGGTACAAAGTTCAGTTGATGTTACTACTGTTCCTAATTATGATAATAAATAAGGCGCTATATAACTAGGAATGCCTCCAACCCTAACCCTAAACATAAAATTTGTATGTAAAACAGCCTGGAGGCACTGGCTCTGACCATCAACAGATACCAGGCGACTCTGCAAGGCCAGGACAGTGGCCGGCATTGATGGAACGTGCCCTAGATAGTCTGTGTCTCACCTCTGACCTCCTGCTATCCTTGTAAGAATAGAGTGTCAAGGGGGATAAAATATTCCACCAGGGGAATCCAGAAATGAGAAAGCAGTAGATCTCCTCCTCTCCATGGCTATATCATCAGCTCGTCAAATACCATGGTTGCTTAGAATATAGAATTCACCCTGAACACAGGGTCAAGTTCCTTGTTTTCACCATTTACAGTAGTGGAGGAGCTACTACTAAAAGCCCTAGAAGACTTGAGTAAATTTCTATATGATATTTTTACCAACCAGAAAAAGAATGTGGGCCTGTTACCTGCCTTCACACAACCTAGAACAGTAGCTAGAGCATTGTTTGTGTTCGATAAACAGAATCAATGCCGTGGGAGCTACAAGGTACTTTTGGGGTATAGAAAAATCCTTCAATTCCTACTTTGCTGGTTGATGGCAGATAAATGAGTTCCTGCTCCCAATTATACTGTGCTGGGCAGGGACACTCAACTGTATACTCAATTGCCTGGATTCAAAAGCTACCTTCATCACTTACCAGTGAGGATGCGCCAATGTGAGGAAATTGCCGACCTCCTCTGTGGCTAGTTGCTTCACCTGTATAAGGGTCGTTAGGAGAAGTAAATGGTATATTAAGTGCCTGGCACAGCCCTTATACCCTAAGCCCCAAAGCCCCATAGATGTTGGCCAGCAACCACAGCATGGAAGCCTCAGCTTTGGGAAAGCCTTAAGTCTGACCTGCTAAAAGGGAGGTTCTTTCTTGCTAGAAATGATAGAAACTTCAAGAACTTAAAGAAAAATTCACATCCACTTTTGCCTTTTCATAACTGAAATAGCATTGAAATGTCAGCTTTCCAGAAAGAAGTAAGCAGCTATCCAAAGGATTTTGAGTCAGGAATAAATATTGATGAGTTTCTCTCTTCTAAGAGATTTTTAGAATTATCTTCAATAAAACAAGAAAATTGCTGATCTAAAAATAAAAAATAATTTTAAGGAGGCTTAAATAAGAGACTTTGAAGTTGTTTTTCTTTAACAAACATACCACTCATTCAACAGCTATTTATGAAACCACTACATGCCAAGGATTGTGTTTGTTGCTAGGACAAGAAAGGGAAAAAACATGGAGCCTGTTCCTAATGAGTTTAGAGAATGAATATTCAGGTAACAAGTATCCTTCAAAATAGTTATCCTGGGATCCTGCACATTAATTCCAATATTGCTGTTCAACTCTTTCAAACAACTCTTGGGCAGTGTCTTCAGAATCAACACGTGAGCCACCCAGGGAGAGCAATGGCTGCTTTACTTTTCAGAAGGATCAATATTTATTGGACATTAAAAAATCCAAATTCTTCTTTATTGATTAATAAATGGCATAGCCCAGAAAGCCCCAGCACTCATGCATCCCCACTGCTAAAGTTTTCCCTTTGGGGACCCCTTGGAACACCTCACAATCCAGCTACTAACGTGTTCATACCTAGGTATCTAGAATAAGGCCTTTCAGGCCCTTGTTCCAACCATCTGGTCAGAGTGTTCTGTGTCCCAAGATGACTATTGTCATATAGCTCAAATATCATGATATCAAATACCCCACTGTCCTGCTTCTTTCTTTCTGGCGTACCTCCTGGGCCCATTTCCTCTTCTAGGTTAGTTTTAGGGATCAATGAAGATCAAACCCAACTTTAAAGGATAAAGTTTGGCTATCTTTAAAGATATTTTTTAGAATGAACTGGAGCAGCCAAAAAGAGAGGTTCTAAAATTGTTCTGAGCAAAGGCAAATATCATTGAAGACAGTCTGGAGTCTCCCAAGGTGAGTACTCAGAGGGAATGACATTCATTTCTTATGTAAATTCTGGTGCTTTTGTGAATACAAACAACCATATCAGGCCAATTACTTTATAGTCACACCTTGTATACGTCTATCAGAGGAATGTCTAATTTCCTCTGCATTTTAAAGTCATAAAATCTTCTTAGGAGGATACTTAAAATCTAGCATTTTTTTCCAGCTATTAAAATGTTATTAATAAATAAGAGGCATAATAGGCATATTTATCCCAGTAGAATTTAGAAATTTCTAATACTCAGATATAAAAAATAAAATAACAGTGAATGCTTTCTGCAGTGAATTGTAATTCAGAATTATTCAGAATTATAAAATATGGCATAATAATGGAGGAAAGAGAAGTTTTTGTCATGGGGAACATAAATTCAGAAAAGTGTTGTTATATAATGTGATTATTTTTAATAGGGTTTATATGAGGCAATCTGAATTTATTTTTACTCTGTTACAGGACACTCAAAACCCAAAAATACAAATGAACAAAAGAAAACAAAAAGAACTTTCTGAAGGCAAAGTTATTATAGATTGGTGGAACACGTTTTTGAAAGAAGTGAATTATCTGTATTTGTGCTAAAGATAGAATTAACTTGATTGAGTCCCATAGACTAGGAAGTTGATAAATGATACTGGTATGAATTTTTTCAATGAAAGTTGATACCATTTTTACTGGTTCAGCTGTTCACTCATTTATATGAACAGCAGTATGTATTTTTTTTATAATGACAGTGAACCCTATACATTAATCTATTCTATGATATTGAGATTGAACTGAGGTTTGTTTGTCTTTTTTGATCCTTTCTTAAGACTTCATTTCTTTTAGAGATGATAATAATTTGTATTTATTTTTCTTACAAAATAATTATAAATTCATAGAAAATTTTTACAAATTAGCCAAAAGGTTACCCACAATCCCCATCATACATAAATAATCGCCACCAGCATTTTTGTGTCTCGCTGTTGATGTTGTACACACCAGCGTGCTCATTTTAGGTGTATGTATATAAGTGTGTATGTGTTTGATTTACAAAAGAGATCATATTATGCCCAAACCTTTTATTTTACATAATATAATGTGAACATCTTTCCATGTATGCCATTAGTCTTCTCAGCATAATGTTTAGTGACTGAATATTTCACTGTAAATATGTATCATTATTTATTTCACCAGTCTTCTGTAATTGGCATTTAATTTGATTTTAGTCTTTTGCAATTGTGCTGCACAGACTTTTGGCTATTGCAAGAATATTTTCCCCTTTTTGTTGCTGTTATTTCCTTTGACAGCTTAGTTAAGTCTATGGATCCTTTCTCCTAAGAACAGTTACAAAGGAAACAAATTATATTAAAAGTGCTACCAAAATATATTTTGACTTTGCGATATATTTACTTATTTGTAAACATTTGATCTAGTAGCACATTTAATAATATTTATAATATTTAACTAGTGATGGGCATAAATTATTTTTGTATACCTGAAATTAGAATGCCATGTAAAAGTAGCTGCTATGTTCTATTTATTTCACTGTAACTTGCTACTTATATGAATAATAGAAAGAATGATAAATTTCACTTAGAGGTTATTGAAAATAAAGGTAATGCAATTTTTTCCTATCTAAACTCATGGGTCACTTGTATTTTATCCATGAATCCTTGAAGCCATGGATCTCAGATTAAGAACCTCTGTGAACATCTGAGATTAACTTGGAAGCATTAAAAAACAGTACCAAGGGCGAAGCACTTATGTTTCCCAAAGATTAGCAATAAAGACTCAACATGTCAAAAGGTTACTAGCCTTGGTGAGCCCCGCGGAGGTTGAGCAAGGGTAGTCCGTAATCCAAACGGAGCAGGCGGATGAGTAATGGTGGGAGAGACTAGGAGGAACTGTGGGAAGCTAAATATGAGTAGGGTATGGAAGAGCAAACCCAGCTATTTCAGGCTTCTAGTGAAAAGACTTTGTGTTACTGAAAAGGGAGAATGATCTTTCTCTTAACCGAAACTCAAATGTTCCAGCCTCAACAACGAACGACTGCAAAATATTATCTTATTTCCTCTAAAGACCGCAGTGGAGTGAGCTCCAGTCGCGCAGAGCAGCCTGGTGTCCCGGAGGGCGCGCTGTCCCCGCGTCCGCCGCCCCGCGCAGGTGTCCCCCGACTCTGCGCCTCGGCGCGGGGGCGGGCGAGGAGGACCGGGGTCCTCTCTACCCTGAGCGACTCATCCAAAGTGAAGCCAGGTCCGCTTCTCCTTCCACGTGTGCAGCGGGGACCCGGCTGCAAGTTCGCACAGCACTTGGCGGAATATCGCGGGCGGCCGGCTGCCGCTGGGAATTAACCGACGCGCAGCCTCGGGCGGGTCCTGCTCGGCCTTGCGGAAGGCGCCGCGTCGGCTCAGTCCGGCGGCCGGAGAGGGGACAGCTTCCTGCTCGCGGCGAGTCTCGCCCGAGTTCCCGCCTTCCAGCGCGGACGCCGCTGGGACGACGCTGCGACCGACGCCGCTGGGACGACGCTGCGACCGACGACACTGGGACGACGCTGCGACCGCCACGCGGAAGGAAGACCCCGGCTGGGCGCAGGGTTGACAGGAGCCAGGCGGACGAGCACAGACACGTTTTCATGTTTCTTGCCTATCTTCAGCTGGAAAGGAAAATCTTTGAATTAATGTGGTTTGTTATTTTCACTGCCGAATTTTAAGAGTTCTTTATACATCCTACATACTAATCCTAGTCAGATATGTGACTTGCAAATCTTTTCTCCCAGTCGGTAGCTCGCCTGCTCAGCCTTTTTATAGCGTTTTGCAGAGCTTTTCTGCCTGCATTCCGCCCCCTTCCTTTTTGGTGATGGAGTCAAGCTCTGTCACCTCGGCTTGAACGAGATGGTGTGATCATAGGTCGTTGTAACCTCTAACTCCTTCCCAGCCTCAAGAGATCCTCCCATCTCAGCCTTCGGAGTACCTGACACTACAGGCACTGCCACCAGGCCTAGGTAATTTGTTTACTTTTTTGCAGAGACAGGCTCTCCTTACCTTGCCCAGGCTGATTTCAACCCCCCCGGGTTCAGTCAGCCCTCGTGCCACGGCCTCCCAAAGTACTAGGATTATAGGCATGAGCCCCAGCTCCTGGGCCTACAGACATTTTCTTTGTGCTTTTGATGTCAAGTCAAGTCTAAGAACTCTTTGCCTAGACCTCAATTCCAGGTTTTCTGCTACTTTTGTTCTAACATAGTTAGAATATAACAATTTTGCTTCTGACATTCAAGTCTGTGATCTATTTTGGGTTGATTTCTGTATAAAATGTGAGGCTTACTTAGAGGTGCTTACTTGCTGTATTATTTTTCTGTGGGCGTCCAGCAGCTCCAGCACCGCATGTTCACAAGGCTGTTTTTGCACCTTCACACAAAGTCAGATGAGACCAGGCACAGTGGCTCAGGCCTGTAATCCTAGCACTATCAGAGGCTGAAGACGGAGGATTGGCCTGGGCAAAAGTGAAACCCTGTCTCTACAAAAATAGAAAAAATAGCTGGGTGTGGTGGTGTGTGCTTGTAGTCCCAGCAGCTAAGTAGGCTGAGGCAGGAGAGTAACCGAAGCCCAGGACTGTGAGGTTTCTGTGAGCTGTGATGGTATCACTGTTCTCTAACCCTGGCAACTAAGGAAGACTCTGTCTCAAAAATAAAAAAGGTAAAAATAAATAAGAAGTCGGTGTATTTGTGTGGCTATATTTTTAGGTTTTCTATTCTGTTCTGCTGTCTGTGCACAATTTTGATTACTGTAACATAGTAAGTCTTAAAATCAGGTAAGCTGGTTTCTCCCACTTTAATTTTTTTTAAAAAAAATCGAAATACAAATTTGTTAGTTCTTCTCATCCCCTTGCTTTTTCTCATGTTAGAAAGAAAAATGTTTTCTTTGTCTACAAAAATTCTGGCTTGGATTTTGATAACAATTGGATTAAAGCCACATGGGTCTTCTTATCCTTAAACAAATTGTGTCTTTCCATTTATTTAGATCTTTTTTACTTTCTTTCATCAGCATTTTGTGATTTTAGGCATGTAAATCCTATACATAATTTGCTAGATTTAGATCTAGCAATTCAATATTTTGAATAATTTAAGTGGTATTATATTTTTAATTTGGTGTTTATGTGTTCATTGCTAGTACAGTAGAACCTCCAAAGTTGACTGCCTTCTTACATGGACCACCTCCTGACGTTGACCTAATTTTCATAGACCAGAAGTGCACCACATGTGTGAATCAGTACAGCAGGCTTCGTTCCTTGTGTTGACCAGTTTGTTTACACTTCCCCTAGGTCAGCAGTTCTCAACCTGTGGGTCGCAACCCCTTTGTAACAATGAAAATACATCCTGCATATCAGATATTTACATTGCTATTCATAACAGTAGCAAAATTACAGTTATGAAGTAGCAACGAAAATAATTTTATGGTTGGGGTCACCACAACATGAGGGACTGTATTAAAGTTTCGCAGCATTAGGAGGCATTAGAGAACCACTGCCCTAGGTGGTCTGCTTACAAAAGTTCTAGAAAAAGAATTGATTTTTATATGTGTATTTTTTGTCCTTTGATCTTGCTGAACTCACTTAGTATTTTTAGTTTACTTTTATTTTCCTTAGGATTTTCTATGTAGACAATTGTGTTATCTATAAATAGTGATAGTCTTATTTCTTTAGTTATTCTCAATGTTTTTTTTCTTTTCTTGCTTTATTGTATTGAATAGAACTTCTAGTGCTAAGATCAAGTGAGGGTAGTCACAGCAGACATCTTTTCCTCATTTCTGATTTTGAAGGGAAAACATTTGGTCTTTTATTATTAAGCATAAGAACAGTTTTATCAAGTTGAGGAAGTTCCCTTGTATTCCTAGTTTTCTAAGACTCTTTTGCCTGAATGGGTGTTGAATTTTGTCAAATGTCTTTCCTCCAGTGTTAAGGTCATGTAATTTTTTCTTTAGCCTGTTATCAATTATATTATATAGATTATATGGTAGATTATATTGTTTTGTTCTCCCATATTGAACTAACCATACATCCCTGGAATAAGCCCTACTTCTTTATGGAATAGACATAGTTTCTTTTAGACTTTGCTGAATTCTAGTTGATAATGTTCCTTTTAAAACTTTTACATATATTTTCATGAGTAACATTAGTGTATGGTTTTTTTAAAAACTTTTTTGTACTATCTCTGTCTGGTTTTGGTATTAGGATAGTAATAGCTTCATAAGAAATTGGGGGTGTGGGCGGCACCTGTGGCTCAGTGAGTAGGGCGCTGGCCCCATATACTGAGGGTGGCAGGTTCAAACCCCATCCCAGCCAAACTGCAGCAACAAAAAGTAGCCAGGCATTGTGGCGGGCGCTACGCAGGAGTATGAGGCAAGAGAATCGCCTAAGCCCAAGAGCTGGAGGTTGATGTGAGCTGTGATGCCATGGCACTCTACCAAGGGTGACAAAGGATATTTGCATATTTTGAATCAGACAAAAGTTTAATAACTAGGATCTATAGAAAACTCAACTTAATCCACATGAAAAAAGCCAACAATCCCATATATCAATGGGCAAGAGACATGAATAGAATCTTCTCTAAAGAAGACAGACGAATGGTTAACAAACATATGAAAAAATGTTCATCATCCCTATATATTAGAGAAATGCAAATAAAAACCACCCTGAGATACCATCTAACCCCAGTGAGAATGGCCCAGATCACAAAATCTCAAAACTGCAGATGCTGGTGTGGATGTGGAGAGAAAGGAACACTTTTACACTGCTGATGGGACTGAAAACTAGTACAACCTTTCTGGAAGGAAGTAAACCTTGAGGAGAAACCTCAAAGCACTCAAGTTAGACCTCCCATTTGATCCTGCAATCCCATTACTGGGCATTACTCAGAAGGGAAAAAATCCTTTTATCATAAGGACACCTGTACTAGACTGTTTATTGCAGCTCAATTTACAATCGCCAAAATGTGGAAACAGCCTAAATGCTCACCAATCCAGGAATGGATTAACAAACTGTGGTATATGTACACCATGGAATACTATTCAGCTATTTAAAAAAAATGGAGACATTACACCTTTCATATTAACCTGG
Organism: Loris lydekkerianus; assembly: GCA_963574355.1. Lineage (NCBI taxonomy): Eukaryota > Metazoa > Chordata > Mammalia > Primates > Lorisidae > Loris > Loris lydekkerianus. Next base: position 17,553 of record CAUYPK010151002.1, on the reverse strand, counting down.
ATGGAAGTGGAAGACATTATTCTTAGTAAAGCATCACAAGAATGGAGAAGCATGAATCCTATATTCTCAATTTTGATATGAGGTTGATTAAGGGCAATTAAGATCATGGGGGGGGGAGGAAAAGCAGAGAGAGGGAAGGAGGGAGGGGGGTGGGGCCTTGGTATGTGCCACACCTTCTGGGGGCAAGACATGATTGCAAGAGGGACTTTATCTAACAAATGCAATCAGTATAACCTGGCTTATTGTACCCTCAATGAATCCCCAATAATTAAAAAAAAAAAAAAATTGGTGGTGTTCCCTTGTCTTACGTTTTCTAAAAGAGACTGTAGAATTGGTACTAATTCTTCTGTAAACATGGGGAAGAATTCTCCAGTGAAAAGTATTTGGGCCTGGAAATGTTTTTGAGCTTTTCAAGGATGAGTTCAATTTTCTTAATAGTTATTAGACTATATAATTTATCTATTTTATTCCAGGTTAGTTGTAGTACTTGGTGATTTTTAAGGAGTTGGTTCATTTCATCGAAGTTGTCAGACTTCTGCATAAAATTGTTCAGAATGTTCCCCTGTTATCCTTTTAGTGACTGTCTTGATAGCCCTTATTTTGTTCTTGATATTAGTAATTTATGGCTTCTTTTTTTTTTTTGTCAGCCTTTTACAGGTTTATAAATTTTATTGACTTTCTCAAAGAGCCAGGTTTTAATTTGATTGATTTTCTCTATTACTTTTCTGGTTTAAAATTTATTGATTTCTGCTCTTTATTATTTCCTTCCTTCTATTTATTATGGGTTTCTTTCTTCTTTTTTTTTTTTTTTCCCTAAGTTGTTAAGGTAGGACCTTATTGATTTGAGACTTTTCTTGTGTTCTAATGTTAGCATTTAGTGCTATAAATTTCCCTTGAAACACTGCTTTACCTGTGTCCTATAAGCTTTTATATTTTGTACTTTCAATTTCATTAGTTCAATATAATTTTTTATTTCTCTTGTGATTCATAGATCATTTAGAAATGCCTTGTTTATCTTTCTGTTATTAATTTTAAGTTTACTTCCATTGTGATCAGAGTATCTACTCTGCATAGTTTCAATTCTTTTAAATTTGTTAGTTTGTTTAATGGCCTAAGATATTGTTTATCTCAGTATATGTTCCATGAGCTTTTGAAAAGAATGTGAATGCTGCTGTTTGGTGAAATTTTCCATAAATGTCACTTAAATTACATTGGTTGATGGTTCATTGAGTTTTCTGTGTTCTTGCTGGATTTTCTGTCTAGTTGTTCTATCAATTATTAAACTAGGAGTGTTGAATTTTCCAACTATATTTGTACATTTGTCTATTTCTCCTTTCAGTTCAACCAGTTTTTGTTTCAAATATTTCATATCTCTGTTGTCTAGTGCAGACATACTAGGATGGCTGTGTACCCCTGTGGGTTGGACCCTTTATCACTATGCACTGTCACTTTCTGTGGAAAATTTCTTTGTTCTTAAGTCTATTTTATGTGATATTAATATAACTTCCCACTTTCTTTTGATTAAGGTTTGCATAAGTTATCTTTTTAAAAATCCTTTTACTTTTATTTACTTTCAAATATATTTGTTGTGAATTTCTTATAGACAGCATATAGTTGGGTCATGATTTTAAATCCACACTCTACCAATCTCTGTTATTTATTTATTTGTCTTGTCAAGTTCAGTAGTGAGAAGGGGGAAAGAATTGAATAAGGAGTTCAATTTGTAACTGACTTGTGAACAATCAGGTGAGATAACTCACTACCTTTGGGCCAGCCCAATCTCTGTCTTTTTTTTTTTTTTTTTTTTTGGCCAGGGCTGGGTTTGAACCCACCAGCTCTAGCATATGGAGCCACAGGCACCGCCCCCAATCTCTATCTTTTAATCGATCTATGTGGACACACTTTTTTATGTATAATTAACTTTTTTTTTAATTCAACAATTAAATAATGCCTACGCAGTGTACAGAATTCTAAAAATGCCAAAGAGTATCTGATATTAAAAAGACTGATGTTGAAAAGTAAATCTCCTTTCACCCCTTTCCCTAATCTTCTCATCCTCTTGCCAAGAGCTAACCATGTTTTCCAGTCTTCTGTTGCCTCTTTCAGAGCTGGTATATAGACAAACATTTAGAAGACTATATATCTTTTCTTTAAAAAGAAAACACAAATAAGAAGGCAGTATATATTATTCTACCTGATGCTTTATATATACTTAATAATAAGCGTATCTTGTAGATCTTTCTGTGTTGATAGACAATGTTCTGACAATGTTTAGATAGAAATATTTTCTTCCAGCTTCCTAGAAGCAAGTCTCAGGCAGTTCGCTCTCTTACACAAGATTACATCTAAAAAAACTACATGAGTTGAAGACATTTAAGGAGGAGAATGGAGAATGTAATTTATAATGAAACATGTAAGTTGCTAAATACATGGAGCTTGAATAAGAAATACTTAAGAAGTAATCTACTATTTGTAAGCCCTAAATTTCCAGGGAGTTCTGAAGTTATTTGGCAGCAATTGTCTATATGAACAAGAATAATGGAATAAGACAAGAAAAGAAAGGCAATATTTTAAGTTAAAATGTAGCTCCAAAATCTTTGTTAAACACTTTCTTATATAGGCAGTCCCCAAGTTACAAACATTGGGCTAACACATGGCTCACACTTATGAACAGAGGCTATTACAAGTAATAGGTAAATGTACCTGTTTCAAATTTACATACAAATTCAATTTAAAAACAAAACTATAGAACCTATCTCATTTGTAATCTGGGGACTGCCTGTAAACCCAAATTGGGGGAAACCCAATACCCGATGAAGTAAAACATAATTTAGGATTTAGAATTTTTCTTTTTCTAAGTGAATTGCAAAATAAAGACAGAGTGATTCATCTATTCAACAAAGATATATTAGGTGCCTACTGTGTACCTACCAGACATAGTTCTAGCTAATGAACAAGATAGACAAGGTCTCAGCAATCTTGAAGCTCACATTCTGGACAAAACAGTGGGAAAAAAAAATAAAATCATAAAAACAGAGTTATATGTTACAGAGACATGAGGAGATTGTTTTATAATATTTGGTGTTAGAAAATTATATTAAGATGGCAAGTCCAGGAAATTATATCCACGATCCAAGAAAAAGTCTTTTGCTTATATTGCTCTAGTTTGCTCTGTCCTGCCCTGACCTCTTTCTGGCTAAATTCTTAAAGCCACAGCATAGCTCCACATTCTCAGAAAAGCTTTCTGAAATATTCCTGCTGGGAAGAGTGTACCTGATGTAACAGCCCCTGTAAGAATCAGAGTGGAGAATGATCTTATTGGCCAAGTACAAGAGGAATTAGAGAGAAGAAGAAATCACAAGCAGAAAAGTCAGACAAGGAAATTAAGCTAAATATTCTCTACCTCAAGAATATTCCCAGAAGTTACTGTTAAAGCTAAATCCCTGCTCACAATGAAATGCTGTATAGCAGGCGTTCTCAAACATTTTGGTTTTAGGACTCTTCCTACCCTTAAAATGTTTAAAGATACCAAAAGAATTTTGATTATGTGGGTAATAGCCATAGATATTTACCATGTTATAAGTTAAAACAGAGATATTTAAGATATGGAATTTATACACATTTAAAAATAACAAATCCAGGAGGGTATGGTGGTTCATGCTGTAATCCTACCACTTTGGTAGGATGGGGTGGGAGAACTGCTGTGGGCAGGGGTTTGAGAGCAGCCTGGGAAACACAGCAAGAATCTGTCTCTACAAAAAATAAAGCTAATTGTGAGGCTGAGCCAGGAGGATTGCTTGAGCCCAGGAATGTGAGATAATAGCGAGCTATGATTGCACCACTATTCTCTAGCCCAGGTGACAGAGTGAGACCTGTCTCAAAAATGATGATGATAATAATAATAATGATGATAATAAGCCCATTACATGTTAACATAAATAACATGTTTCATTAAAAATCACTTTACTCTTCAAAACATACAAAAAAAATTAGTACAAATCTATTTTTGCAATCTTTTAAATGTTCAGCTTATGAGAAGATAGCTGGATTTCTCATCTCTGCTTCTCCATTTACGCTGTTGCTGCATGTTCTATTTAAAGGATAGCTGAACCTTGAACAATGCAGATTTGAACTGTTTGGGATCACTTATTGCAGATTTTTTTCTAATGCGTGTCCTAGCATCCCCTCTACCTCCTCCACCTCATCTGTCTCTGCTGCCCTGAATCAGCAACACCAACCCCTCCTCTTCTTCCTCCTCCTCAACTTAGGCAACATGAAGATAAGGATGAAGGCCTCTAAGATGATCCAAATTCAATTAATGAACAGTAAGTAGTTTTTTTCTTATAATTTTCTTAATAACATTTTCCTTTCTCTAGCTTACTTTTTGCAAGGATGCAGTGTATACTACTTGTAACATGCCAAATATGTGTTAATCACTCATTTATGTTATTGGTAAGGCTTTTCATCCACAATAGGCTATTAATAAAACTTAGGGGGAGTCAAGAGTTATAGATGGATTTTCAACTGCATAGGAACCCCTAACTCCCACATTGTTCAAAGGTCAACTATATATAAAAAAAATCGAGCCTCACACAGATAAGTGATACTATTATTTTTTGATTAAAATAATTTTTAAATGAAATTTTTTAAATTATGCACCCAAACTTGACAAGTGGTGGTTTCTTAAATGTAGATTCTGAAATAATATCAAGAGGCTTTCCATATTTGGTTATATTATCCATTGTTCAGTGATTTTGTCACGATTTTGTGTCATCCATTGGTTACTTGGACAATATTGGTTCACTAAGTCATTCAAATCCTCTAATTGTTTATATATTTCCTTATATAATATATTTTAGAATCACATGTAGGAAAGTCTTTAATTTATTGGGAAGCTATCAAGTTCATGGTGGTGGATATGTTTTCCAGAAATTCTCATTTTTGTTTGAAAGCTCAGGTTTTATCATTGTCATCAAAGGCTGACAGCTGTTTTCCAAAAAGTTACCAGCTCACTTCATTCATTTTTAGGTTTTAATAACCACAATTTCTCTATCAGTCATTCGTTCAAATCAACAGTTCAGCTGGTATCTCAAGTAACCAATACTACTATGAAATCTTTATATAACCACCTACACCCTCATACGAACGGCAAACCATAACTATAGTCCAGAAAGTAGAAGGGAAGAGGAGAAAATTAAAAAGATATGCTCAAGAGTTGAGATTAATAAAATTAACTTTTTTTACTAAGGATGTTATTAAGTAGAACAAATGTATGCTTATTTTTGTTTTGTTTCTTTTTGCTGACTGGTAGTGGTTGCTGATGAACAACAACAGAGTGATGACAACAATTGTTGGGTGTTGTTGCCTTTATTTGTTTTAAAGTACCAACAGTTTTACCCACTATTGATTTCCTATTCTCAAAATATTGAAAAAAGCAAATTATATCTTACTGTGTTTATGAAAATGTTTACCTTTGGACCACAAGAGCGAACCACACTTTGGGAACTATTGTTGATGAAAGTGAATGATTATAATTACAGACCCCCAAATAATATATGCTATACACTCTTTTATATATACAATACAAAAAAATGCAGGCAAAACTCATCTATGTTAGAAATTAGGAGACAGGTTATCCTTAGGTGAACTGAGTGGAAGATGGCATAAAGTGGGCCTATGGAACGCCGTGAATGTTCTTGTTGAGCAAGACATTGATTACACGGGTTTGTTCAAACTTTAAAAATTCACTAAACATGGAATACTATTCAGCCATTAAAAAAATGGAGACTTTACATCTTTTGTATTAATCTGGATGGAAGTGGAAGACATTATTCTTAATAAAGCATCACAAGAATGAAGGAGCATGAATCCTATGTACTCAATTTTGATATGAGGACAATTAATGACCATGGCGGGGTCATGGTGGGGGTGGGGGAAGGGGAGAGCAGAGAGAGAAAGAAGGAGGGAGGGTGGGGAAAGGAAGAGCAGAGAGAGGGAAGGAGGGAGGCGGTGGGGCCTTGGTGTGTGCCACACCTTTTGGGGGCAAGACACGATTATAAGAGGGATTTTGCCTAACAAATGCAATCAGTGCAACCTGGCTTATTGTACACTCAATGAATCCCCAACAATAAAAAAAAGAAAAAAAAATATAATATATATAAATTCATTAAACTGCATTCTTATAAATGTGTATAGTTCATGTGTGTGTATTTCAATAAAAATTTCAGAAAATAAAACAAATATTTTTTTTTGTCTTTTGTTTAAGTGAAAGTTCTAGGTGATTGGGTCTGAGTAATAATAGCCAAGAAAAAGTGACTTTTTGATTTTTTAAAACACTAGCAATATCAGATCTTTAGAAGGTTTTGCTGGGATTCAAGTTTGAATCTATCATTTTGGGGACACCATGTGACTCACACTAAGGAAATATTGACCCTTTTTCTCTCTGGACTTTTTTTCCAGTGCAAATACATGCTTGGAAGCAAGTTGTCTATAGGACTTCTGACCCTCAATGCAGTTTTATACTTTCCACGGATTGTTGTACCTGGAATACCATAATGAAGCAGAGACCACATTTCTTGCCTCTGGTCTAGGAGGAGGAGTTGGCTGACGTAAGAATAATGTAATACGCATATTCGTGCCATAGCACAAGGAACTATGCAGCTAAAAATATTCTTTAGAAGAGGTAAAATTAATACCAAAAAACATTTTAAGTATTTGCATCCACTAAAATAATATTTCCCTCCCTGAGTCCTGTCCTATTACCCCTCAACATTTAAGTTCTCTCCCACTTTCACGTTTTGCTGGGGTCCCGCCTCACCCACAAAGCATTTTCTACCTCTGCTGCCTGCTGTCACCTCCTCTCTTATGAACTCAGAACGCTTTGTTACATTGCCTATAGCCAAATTTATTTCTTCATTAATGCTATCTATGTTTGCATATTTATCTAACCCTGTATTGTGCTAGGTTTAGGATCCAAAGACACATGGTTCAAACCACATTGGTAGAAAGCCAAGTTAAAAACTCACTTCATCCTGGTCTGCAAAGTGTGACCTGGAGACAAGCACAGAAGGCTGGGCTGACACAAGTGAGACTCAGAAGGGGCAATACAAGGAGAAATTTAGAAGCAGAGAGACCTCAGCCTCAGCTTTGGCCCATACATATTTGTGGGGTGCTTGACAAATTACTTCAAATCTATAAATTCTCAGTTTCCTCAGATGGGAAATGGAGACAATAGGTGTTCCCACCTTAGGGCATTGGGAGGAGGAAGTGACACCTGCTCCTGTCCTGCCAGGAGTCTGCCGGAGCCTGTGCAAAGGTTTAAAGATCATTTTCTTTTGGAGGAGGGGTCTCAAAGTGACTCTTGTTTGTTGACTGGTGCACATTCCTTCCCCTCCCCTTTCTTGCTTCATGTTTAACGCCTACCTCTGATGGCAGAGGCTGAAAATGCTGAATACTGGTTTTCCCTGCCTGCTTTGTTGCAATGGTGTGGGCTTGCGACTGAGTTCTAGCTAGTAGGACCTGAGCAGAAGTTTGCTCAGAGGTTTCTGAAAGGGCAGAAAGCTATGTAAGAGGAGTCTTTCGCCTTCCTACCCTTCCTGCTTTGAACTTTGCTTTGTGAAGTTGTGATGCATGGAGCAGTGGCAGCCTCTTGTGCCCTTAATGTTTTGTGACCCTTCTCACGCTTTGTAGTTTCAGATGGTAAAAAACACTTCACTGAGACTTTCCTATAATTAATTGAGCTCTGTAGAACATGTAACCCAAGTGTTAAAATGACCATGGTAAAGAATAGAATCATTTTGGGGAAATGTTTTTGAGGATGAAGAAATCTTTGAAATTATCTAGATTATCAACCCTTCATTTTACAGAAAAAAAGACACTGATACCCAAAGCTATTAAAGTTCTTTTCAAAATTATAGTTGGTTAGTAATGGAGTTTGGCATAGAAGCTGAGCCTTTTGAGTCTATTCCAAACATTAGTTCTATGAAACACTTCTTGATGAATAAGATACTACTCAGGTATAGCAGAGCTATGTGTGACTTGTAAGTGGCCATTGAAATAATTCAACTTGTTTGGTTCATTTTGTTTCTAAATAGTTGTGAGCTTAGCTAGCTATTTAGTGAGAAAATCTGATATTCTATTCTTCCCTGAGATTCTTCCTTGAGTTTAATAAATTATTTGAAATAACAGTACCAGAATTTCAGTCATTCTGCAACAAAGAAACCAAATTCCCTGATGCTCTTTCTCAAAGAAAGAAGAGTTGTGTCACTCACCACCAGTGCCATTATTTACAGCAATATGCTTCACTAAAGAAGATTACAAATAATGCCACTTGAATCACATATTTTCAATGTTAAATTCAACAGTATCAGGTCATTTTGGATGACGCAAATGCTACTCTGTACTTGTTTGGACTGTTGTGGGTTGATTTGTATCCCCTAAGAAGGTAGGCTGAAACCCTAATCCCTGCTACTTGGAATTGTTGCCTTATTCAGTCTTTGCAGATGTAGTTGTATTGAGGTTAGGTCATAGTAGATCAGGATGTCTCCTGTTCAAGCACTGGTGTCATTATGTGCTGAGGCAGATTGGACAAGGATGCCAAGAACTGTTAGGAAGTTAGGAAGAGCTAAGGAAGGATTCTTCCCTGAAGTTTTTAGAGAGAGCATGGCCTTGCAGAAACTTTGATTTCAGACTTCACACTTCTTGTCTCCAAAGCTATGAGAGAATAAAGTTCTCTTGTTTTAATCTACTGGTTTGTGGCACTTTGTCACAGCAGCCCTAGGAAACTAATGCCTGGCTTCATATACTCCTCTCTCACAATTCCAAACTCCCAATCCACCTTTCCCACCTCACATGGTGGTCTGAAATTCTTCCCCCTGCAGAGCATAGAGTGTTTGATCTTTTCCTGAGAGATCTGGGCATAGTGTGGACCACTGAACATCAGGATGGAATCTGTGACTACTGGGGAAGAAAGATAGAAAGGGAAAAAAGGAATACTAGTTGGGAGGAGGAGCAGTCCCCTAGTTATGACTTTGCCTGGCCAGTGGTGGTGTTGACCCTCAGTTTGGGCTGTGTCTGGTGGGAGGGGGTGCAGAACCCCCAGCTCTGACTGCACCCACAAACAGGAGAGTGGTTGCTGGTGTGGGCTGAGTTTGGTGGGCGGGGCTGGTCCCTGGCCCCAGCTGGGTGGTTGAGCAGAGGCTTGACAGGTGTGGACCAAGACCTCAGGGCAAGGGCTGTGGTCCTGTGACTATATCTGGGCCAACCAGCAGAAGCTTGCTGGGTGTGGACTGAAAACAGCAGTTTGGGGGCGTGGTCCCTGGCTCCAACTGGGCCAGAGAGCAGAGAAGTAGATACCAGTGTGGACTGGGTCTGGAAGGTGGAGGTGTGGACCCCTGGCTCAAATTGTGCTGTTGGAGACGCTTGGATCCCTCTCAGTTGAGCAAGGTTTGTACTTTCTGAGACAATTTGATTGGAAGTTGTGTCTGGGGCTGTCCACCTGGGGACACTCTGAGGTTGACCTTCAAAGTTCTGTTGTGGAAAAGAACTGAATGGAGGGGGTGTGGCACCGCAGCTGTCTGTGTCTCTCCACAGCCGAGATTTAAACCTAATACTGTGGCTTCTTAGGATAGAGTAGAGGTTGGCTGATTTCAAAACAGAGCCAGCTTGCACTGTCTCACCAAGTAGGTCCTCCATTTCTCTGGCCAAAAATCTGAAAGGGGCCTTTGTAAAGTTGTAGGAGATAAGCCACAACTACAAAGTCTAGCACTTTGGTAGGGGGTTGATTATCTCTACTACCTGTGAATCCCAATTCAATCTCACCCTACCAATTCTAATAACCAAATAGTGGGGAAAAAATACATGTTGCAGAGCCAATGGAAGAACTCTGGCAACATGAATAACCAGAGTAGATCACCCACCCCCAAAGAATGGCAAAGGAGATACAATTGAAGATGCCATTCATAGACAAAGGGTTGAAATGTCAGAAATCAAATTCAGAATATGAATGGCAAATAATCTGAATAGAATGGAAGAAAATTTAGAAATTGAAATCTAAAGAGTAGTTCTAAAGTTGCCTCAAGAAATCAATGAATTCAAAGACAAAGTCATCAAAGATATGGACATAATGAGAAAGACAGCAGAGTTCAAGGAAATGAAAAAGTTATTTGAGGACCTCCAAAATATAGTAGAATCCCTCAATAATAGAGTTGGCTAAGCAGAAGAAAGGATCTCTGAAATCCAAGACAAAACTTTTGAATGTTTCCAAATGCTCAAAGAGGCAGACAAATGGAGAGCAAAAATTGATCATTCCCTGAGATAGTTGCGGAATCACTCCAAAAGACCAAACATTTGTCTTATAGGAATTCCTGAAGGAGAAGAGGATGGTTCTAAAGGCACAGATCTCTACTCCAAGAGATTATGGAGAATTTCCCAAGCATGGCAAGAGATACAGAAATCCAGACAGTAGACAGTTTCAGAACCCCAGCAAGACTCAATCCAAATAAAGCATCTCCTAGATGCATTGTGACTAACTTTGCTAAAGTTAAGATGGAGGAGAAAATTCTACAAGCAGCCAGACATAACAAAAGCATCATCTACAAAGGGAAAGTTATCAGAATGACTGCAAATCTCTTAGCTGAAATATTTCAAGCTAGAAGAGGATGGTCATTGACCTTCAATCCCCTAAAACAAAACAACTTTCAGCCAGGATCCTGTATCCAGCTAAACTGAGTTTTATTTGTGATGGAGAAATCAAATACTTTAATGAAATACACATGTTGAAGAAATTTGGCATAACTAAACCGGCTCTCCAGGATAGTCTCAGATCCACCCTCCACAATGACCAGCACAATTCTCTACCACCAAAATAAACTCACTCAGAAATTTTTGAACAAAATCCAATTTTCACAGTGGTGAAAGGATTAAAAATGTCCACTGGACATTTGAGAAACATGACACACAAACCACTACCAGGCTTATCAACTCTCTCACTTAATGTGGATGGTTTAAATTGTCCTCCAAAGAGGCACAGGTTGACTGATTGGATACATAAACTCAGACCTGATATCTGCTGTATACAAGAATCTCATCTTACTTTAAGGACAAAAATAGATTCAGGGTTAAGAAATGGACATCTATAATACAGGCAAATGGAAATCAGAAAACAGCAGGATTTGCAATTGTTATTTGCAGATACAATTGGCTTTAAACCATGAAAGATAAAGAAATAAGGATGGTCACTACATATTTGTCAAGGGAAACACCCAACATGAAGAGATTTTGATAATTAACATTTAGACACTCTACCAGAATGTTCCTTAATTTATAAAGCAAACCCTAATGTATATGAACAACTTGATATCTTCCTGCACTATAATAGTTGGAGATTTTAGCACCCCTTTGACAGTCTTGGATAGATCCTCCAGGAAGAAACTAAACAAAGAAATTTTAGACTTAAACCTAAGTTTAACAAATGGATTAGAACAAATGGATTTAACAGAACTCTACAGAACATTTCATCCTAATAAAACTGAATATACATTCTTCTCATCAGCCCATGGATCGTCCTTCAAGGGAAGGAGGGATAAGGGGGGAGGGAAGGTATTTTGGGGGACTTTGCCTAATGTGTGTGATGCAATGTTACATTTCAAATCTATTAAGAAATGAGTATAAGTGTAATGGATGTGCAAGCTAATACAACCTTTTTGGAAAGAAGTTTGGAGAATACTCAAGGAACTAAAAGTAGACCTACCATTCGATCCTGCAATTCCTCTAACTAGGTATATACCCAGATGATCAAAAAGCATTTTATAACAGGGTGATGCCTGTGGCTCAAAGGAGTAGGGCTCTGGCCCCATATGCTGGAGGTGGTGGGTTCAAACCCAGCCCTGACCAAAAACTGCCCCCCACCAAATAAAGCATTTTACAACAAAGACATTTGTACCAGAATGTTTATTGCAGCTCAATTCATAATTGCCAAGACAAAGTGCCCATTGACCCATGAATAGATTAACAAATTGCGGTATATGTACACCATGGAATACTATGTAGCCATAAAAAGATGACGACTTTACATGTATTATGTTTACCTGGATGAAGCTGGAACATATTCTTCTTAGTAAAGTATCTCAAGAATGGAAAAAAAGTATACAATGTACTCAATACTACTATGAAATCAATATATACTCACTTATACACTCATACAAATGGCAAAACATAACTATAGTCCAGAAAGTAGATGGGAAGAGGAGAGAGAGGGAAGGGGTGGTGGAAGGCAGTTGAGGGTATTTGGGGGGGACTTTACCTAATGTGCATGATGCAATGTTACATTTCAAAACTATTAAGAAAAGAGTATAATTGTGATGGACATGTTAATCAGTTCAATGTAAGCATTTCACATTATATATCTAATCAGTACACTGAATCCCATAAATGCATCAATGCATATAGTTACAATTTAATAAAAACAATAAATAAATAAATAAATACATAAAATAAAATAAAATAAAATAAATATGACTATTCACTGACATTAGGCACAGAGGACATAGTGAGATGAGCAATTGGTGTGGGTAGAGTAGGTCCTATAGAAAAAAATAGATTGTAAAGGCAATTAGAAAAGCTGGCTGAATACATGTGATCCACAGAAAGAGAAAGATGGTATACATAATGTTACCCGGCAGGAAAAAACAGGGTCTTAACGAGGAGTACTCTGTCAGTTAGAACTATCTTGGGTCCAAGTAATTGAAACTGACAAACCTTTGGAGTCACAGCTGAAAAGTCCAGAGGTAGATTGTGTGGGATAAAGATTAATCCAGGCATTTGGGTGATGTTGTCAAATCCTTCCTCATGTCCAACACCTTTCTCTGTGTTGCCTTCTTTAGCAGGCTGCATAGTGGCTACCCAAAGATACTACATCTTAATCTCTGGAATCGGAAGGTATTACCTTTTAAGGAAAAAAAAAGTGTTTGTAGCTGTGATTAAGGTAAGGATCTTGACTTGGGGAGATTATTATGTAATTATTATGTAATTTGGGGGGAATGGGCCCCAAATCTAATCAATCACAAGTGTCTTTATAAAAATGGGGCAGGGGGAAATACAGAGGAGGACAAAGCAATGTGAAAGTGGAGGCAGAGACTGGAGTGATGTCGTCATGAGCAAAGGGTTGTCAGCCTCCACCAGAAGTCAGAGGACACAAGGACCAGATTCCCCCTAGAGCATCAAGAGGGCACATGGCCCTGCCAGCACCTTGATTCCAGCCCACTGAGACTGAGTTAACAGAATTCTAGCACCCAAACTAGGAAAAATAGCGTTGTTTCCTAATCTACCAGTTTACAGTGGCATTATGGCAGCCACAGGATATCAGTTCATCTTCTCAGATGATGCATGATGGTCAGATGGGTTGTTAGCAGAGGGGTTCATGTAAATGGGAAAGTTAAATTTTCTATTGTGACTTAAATATGTTTTTCAGGATTCACTGGCCAGCTTGGCTCAGGTGCCCATTCCTGAACCCACTGAAATGTCTAGGAGTTAGGTGCTCTGATGGACCCGCAGAGTCATCACGCACTCTGCCCTGACTTCAGGGTGACGCCACCGGTCTCTATGGACTGAACCTTGGCTGGACCTGGTTTCACCATGGGCCAGAACCCAGCAAGTGTCCACTCATTGGAGTTCCTTCATGTCATCATGCTGCCCTCTGCTCAGTAGTCAGTGCTTTGATCTACCAATCACCTAATCAAAACATGAACACTGTGAACAGTTTTGTATCCATATGATTTAATGTTATAAATTTCTCAAGGCTGGTGGCTGCATTTTATTTTTAGTTAGTGGCCCAAATTATACATGTTATATTCTTGTTGATGTTGTCAAATTTAATATTAAATGAATAAGTAACAGTAATTTGTAGCATTATAGTGCTAATTATCTCACTTTAATAGCAAAATTAGCCAAGAATACATTTAGAATGTTCAGGCTTATTTAGGTGGTATAATCTCAGTTCTGTGATATTTTGGCTATTATACAGTCAACTTCTCATGATGCATTTTTTTCTTCCATCTCCTCCATCCCATTACCTTTTAATTTGCCCTCACACCCCTGGTTTTACTAGATTTCTGTACAATATCACAGAACTGTGGTATCATGTATCTTCATCGTCCTCATTGGTCTATTTCTGGCCTCTCATTTTGTGTTACAGGGGCCTCAGGAAACAGACATTTCCTTTTCAAAACTTCTGAGGCAATTGCAGCTCTGGTATCTAGAATTTTAAGTGGAAACAAATTCTGTCCTCATTGATACAGGAGGCTGTTACAAATCCTTTTCTTCTCCTTAGGTTTATGAACTTGACATTTATCTAAATTGTTGGTTGATAGACAGGAGTGCATTTTAACAAGGAATGCCTCAGATCTAAAAAATAAACCAACACAAGATGAATCATAAATGACTAAAAAAGAACAAAAAAATCAAAGCTAACCTAGTGAAGAAATAAAAAAAATCAAATTCCAGATATATTTGAATTATATTTGTATATCCATTGTAAAACAGAATGTAATAGGTGAATTTTCTTTCATGCATCATTTGATTTTTAAAATGGTTATTTAAAAGAAAATAAGAAAATCTCTTTTAACACACTGATCTTTTGTTGTTTTGCACTCTTTAATTTTAACACAATTAAAAAAACATTCAAAGTTGGTTATTAACCTGCATATTTGGAGGTCATGTTTTTGGAACAAATATGAGAAGAAAAATCAAATGTAAAAACTAGTATTAATATGGAGCAACCCAAGTGCCCACCAACCCAGGAATGGATTAACAAACTGCGGTATATTACGTATTAACCTGAATGGAGTTGAAACACATTCTTCTCTGTAAAGTATCGCAAGAATGCAGAAGCAAATATTCAATATACTCAATTCTGATATGAAGCCCATATAGGAGGAAACCTCAATTCAATTCAAATTGGGGGAAGGGGAAGAGAGAGGGAGCTTGGTATCCCACTGAGTGGGCACAGTGTGGGGTGGATGGTACACCTTGTGGATGGAGGACACAAATACAAGAGTGACTTTACCTAACAAACTCAGATTATATGACCTGGTTGTTTGTACATCACATTAACCTGAAAAAACAAACAACAACAACAACAAAAAAAACTAGTATTAACACATATTTCCATAATAATGAGGATAATTTTAATGTAATTTCCTTATTTTTGAGATAATTTTTAATTGTTGAAATACTTTTATGAAGTTAATTCTTATATGAATATATAAGATGAACAGATAGTTACATTAATATAACATACTTCCAAAGTATAAAGTGGCTGGTACCATTAATATGTTTTGTACAATAAGTGCTTTCTTTTTTCCTAACTGAATCAAAGTCAGATTTCACTAAGCTTGAACATGCTCCTCTCTGGGGAAGGCGTGGGGAGTGGAGAGAATGCTCTACTGGCGGAGGGGCTGTTCCACTCGCCCAGGGTCTGCAAGAGCTTGGGGAGAAGAAAATGCCATGAAGGCTTTGTTAACCAGTTCCATTAAGATATTTCAAACTGTATAAAACCAGCACATTGTACCTCATGATTGCATTATTATACACAGCTATGATTTAATAAAAAAAAAAAAAAAGAAGGGGTGTGGGGCACAGCCACTTGCCTCACGTGTCGATGACATGGAGGTAGCTCTTCCAGATTACATTTTACTTCAGACTCTAAGTTTAAAATCATGTGTAAATGGGATGAAATTAAAATTCTTCTTCTTAACACAAAGGAAAAGGCTGCTGTACTTACTCTCTGCCATCTAGTAACAGTGGAGTTTAGTAAATATTTATTGACTTAGCTCCTCCCTCCCTCTCTCCGTTCCTCTCTTTACCTTCTTTAGTTAAAAACAAAAACAAAAGAAGGTTTTTGGAAGTGCACAATGATATGTGAAGTATTGGCACTTTTTGTGTTCAAGGTAGTGTGTGATATGGCAGATAAAGGATTTGAGTATAAAATTTTATTCAATTTATACTTTAAAATACCTGAGGAACATGCTGGACAGTAAGGGTTGAAGGAGGAGACTACACATAAAGGGT
The DNA here is from genome assembly GCA_963574355.1 of Loris lydekkerianus. Lineage (NCBI taxonomy): Eukaryota > Metazoa > Chordata > Mammalia > Primates > Lorisidae > Loris > Loris lydekkerianus. The sequence continues at coordinate 1,488 of CAUYPK010151002.1, read as the reverse complement.
GGAAGAAGCTTATTTATGTTGAGTTTACTTGAAAAGCAGCGAAAGTAAAAATTATAAGATGTGCTGGAAATTTTCTGAGAAGTTTTTCCTGATGAGTTATGTTAATGTGTATGCAAATAGCTATTTTTCTCTTTTTCTAAGCTGATTTTTCCTGGGAATCTGCCGTGATTTTTGAGGATATATAGATTTAATAGAAACAGTAGTAAAAGATGACAAAGTATTACTTAAGGATAGGCACATGCATAATCACTGACTCATCTATGAGAAGAGGGTTGTCCAAACAAGACACTTAATACTTGGAGAGTGCTCTTCTAAAGCATGACCCTATTCAGGGAGAAAACCTATTTAATTACCCCTTCCTCATTCATCCTCTTCCTCTGTCCCTTACCACTCTTGAATTCCTAAACTGCTTATCTTAGCATACCTCTGAGGAGCAGTCAACCCCTAATCCCTTATACCTAATAACTGCAGCTACTTTCCGACCAGCTTCTATTATTATCTGTTCCCACCTTGTACTTCTCAGAAAGGGAGAGAAATAAAAAATAGTACAAATGTGAAAAATTCTGAACCTGAAGAAATTCTTTCCAAAAGGTTTTGAACTGGTCACTGGTTGCAGCTGCTGGATAAGGGAGAAGCCTTAATAAATCTATCTCCACCTGGCGACTGATCCAAAGTGAAAAGAACAAGGCTCCCCAGTGCCCTGCTCCACGGCCCTGCCCCAGGGCCCTGCCCCACAGAGCACTGCCCCACAGCCCTGCCCCACAGCTCCCTGCCCCACAGCCCTGCCCCACAGCACCCAGCCCCACGGCCCTGCCCCACGGCCCTGCCCGACAGAGCACTGCCCCACAGCCCTGTCCCACAGCACCCAGCCCCACGGCCCTGCCACAAGGCCCTGCCCCACAGCCTTGCCTCACAGCTCCGTGCCCCACAGCCCTGCCCAACAGCACCCTGCCCCACAGCGCCCTGCTACACGGCCCTGCCCCACAGAGCCCTGCCCCACAGCACCCTGCCCCACAGTGCCCTGGCCCACGGCACCTAGCCCCACAGCCCTGCCCCACAGCCCTGCCCCACGACCCTGCCCCACAGCGCCCTGCCCCACAGCCCTGCCCCACCGCACCCTGCCCCCCACCACCCGGCCCCCCACAAACGGCCCCATAGCACCCTGCCCCATAGTCCCCTGCCCCACACAGCCCTGCCCCACACAGCCCTGCCTCACAGCACCCTGCCCCATGGCACTGCCCCACTGCACCCTGCCCCACGGCCCTGCCCCACGGCCCTGCCCCACGGCCCTGCCCCACAGCCCTGCCCCACAGCACCGTGCCCCATAGCACCCAGCCCCACAGCACCCTGCCCCACAGCACCCTGCCCCCTAGCCCTGCCCCACAGCACCCTGCCCCACAGCACCCTGCCCCACAGCACCCTGCCCCATAGCCCTGCCCCATAGCACCCTGCCCCACACAGCCCTGCCCCACAGCACCCTGCCCCACA
>CAUYPK010150999.1:0-17657 GCA_963574355.1 Loris lydekkerianus | reverse complement strand
GGTCTCCCTGCGCGGGGAGGGCGCGCAACCAAAACACCCCCGTAACCCCCGCTTTTTTGGGCCAAAATATGGGGGCCGTTTTGGGCTTTTGGCCAACAATTTTGGGCCCCAAAAAACTCGGCTTATACTCGAGTATATACGGTAATTCCCATCATTTAGCTCCAAGATCCTCTCTGGGGTTGTTAGTAAACAGGAAAGAAACAGCTGTCTTCCACTTTCTGGTCTCCTCATCCAGTGTGGAAAATCCCTTCCAATCCCCAGAGGAGACGTGCTTCCCATATAATCCTTATAAAACCCTTCTTCCCAAGTATTTTGTTTTTCCTTGAAGCCTTCCTCTCTCCTCCTGAAGGTTGTGGTCGCTTACACCATCTCTCTCCCCTGCTTTCCACAGAGTCACATCTTCCCTTGAGATAATGAGCACAGCCCCGCTAGACACCCAAAGGGATGGAGTCAGGAACACAAGATACTGACAGGGAGGTGAAAACATCAGTTAATATTTTATAAAAGTTGATATTTTAAAATCTCACTACTGCTACCAACAACAATAATGAATGTGTGGAAACAGATCTGGGTTAGCTGAGCTTGAAATAGTCCACCTAGCCAAAAAAAAGAAAAGTTTCAGGCACCGAGGAAAGGAAGACAATAGCACAGAGTCTGCGTAACACGGTTGATTTGAACTTTATTGGATTCGTGGAAAGCAGCCTAGTTTTGTCACGTGACTGTCCTACTACTCACCTGAGTCCTTGTCTGAGACCACTCCGTACCGGGAGGGACACGCCACTCTCTTCTGCCCATGGTCTGCAGTAGCCCCTGGCCAGCATCCTCAGTGCCGACCACCAAGGCACCTCCTGGAGTCGCTGATGAATGAGCAGCCACCCTCCTCCCCTCAGCCCTCTCTCCCAGGCCCTGCCACTCCTGCTAACCTGTCAGCCTGCATTTTCAATTACTGTCTTTGAAAAATGCCCAGGTGGACCTATAAAATCAATGAACGCCATGAGCTGGACACAAAGCAATGGCAAAGTCTGTGGCCTCCCTTGGGATAATTGGTGCCACCATGGAGTGTTGAAAATCCAAGCCTGAAAATCATTACTTTGAAGAAAGGGAGGACAACCAGTGAACTACTTCTTCTGTGAAAATGCATAAAATTTAAATAATGTCCCTGTTCTTCTTGGTGTGCCCATCAACCTTCATTTTTTTAATGCACTGAAAAGTCTAAATATTTATTAACTTCCATTTACAGGATTTATTATAGCTGCATTCAGCCATGGCACATACACATTTTTTAAATATATGGCACTTTTAAAATAGCATCATTTAAAAATAATTAGAGAGTAATTGTGTTTTTATTTTAAAGACAGAAAGTTACTATCTACTTTTTTAAAGTAACTGGAAAAGGTATTCTTGCAAGAGAGCTCCTGCTCAACAGGTTTACGTTATTTTAATCAGCTAGATACAGCTGGCATTATTTCATGTAGTGAAACAGAGTTGTTCACATTTGGGGAATCACCAGATGAACCAATTTAACTGCCTAGTGTTGTCAGAAAGGCTGGTTCCAAAGTCAGCTGTGGCTCAGCCATGTTGCAGGGCCCCTGGCTCGGTCTGCCATGAGGTCAGAAAGCTGGTTTTGGGAACCAGTGAGATCCCAGCCCATACTCTTATCACTTGAAGGGTCCCCTGGGCACTGCCTTTTTGGGTTTTGCGGGGACAGAGTCTCACTTTGTCACCCTGGGTAGAGTGCTGTGGCATCATAGAGCTCACAGCAACATCAAACTCTTGGGCCCAAGCGATCTTCTTGCTTCAGCTTCCTGAGTACCTGGGACTATAGGCACTTGTCACAATGCCAGCTAATTTTTTTATTTTTAGTACAGAGGAGGTCTCACTCTTGCTCAGGCTGGTCTCAAACTCCTGAGCTCAAGCGATCCACCCCATCTCAGCCTCCCAGAGTGCCAGGATTACAGGTGTGAGCCACCTGCAGGCCTGGACACAACCTTTTAAGGTGATATAGAGAAGACATCAGAAATTGCTGGAGGTCAGATAGGAGGAACTTTGTCCACAATCTCTGTAAACCACTGCCTCCCCCCCCCCCCCTTTTTTTTTCTTGTAAAGACAAGTGTTATAGGCTGGTCTCAAACTCCCGGCCTCAAGAAATCTTCCTTAATTCCCAAAGTGGAGCACTGCACCTCACCTGCCCTTCATCTTTACAGACAATTGAAATGGATATTGTCTCCCTTTTATCTAAAGTGCTATGAAACACACTTCAGCCTCTTCCTTCCAACAGATTCCTGCATAGATGCTCTTTCTTTGTGTTTGTTAATGGAAATTTTCCACAAACACTGCAAGTGGCTAAGAAGATGCTTTGTCTTTCATCCCTGTCCCCATCATGATAGAGCTTTGTTACTCAACGAACAGAATTTTTTGGAGACTTATTTGGGGGGGAGGCCAACAAAGGAATATAATTCGAAATTCCACCATCCAGAGAAAACCACTTTTCCTACAAAACATAGACCTCTTCCAATTTCTGCAATCATTTGGCTTTCAAAGGTCTCGAGCAAATCACATTTCATATACATTGAAATGCTTTTGATTTGCTCCCGCTGCTTTTGTATCACCATTCACAGTGTTACCATTTCCTTTTAAAAAGAATTTAAAAAAGGAAAAAAGACAAGATCTTTAAAACTGTTGAGCCACCCGTGACTAGCCACAGACTTTGTACTAGGGGTGCTGTATTTTTCTCTTTACGCCTTCAAACAGACTGCTAGCCTCTGTCCTTATCACCATTTTCCAGTTGTGATTAGAAAGCAGAAAAGGGGAGTGACACAAACAACACGGAATTAGCACGGCTGCTGCCCAGAGACCACAGCATGTGACAGAGGCAGGTGGGGACAGGCTGAGGGCTGGGAGGCTGCGTGCAGGCTCAGCTCTGACTGTTTACCCGTGCACCTGGCTGTTATGTGTTCTACACCGGATGTAAAAGTGTCCTCATCTCCAAAACTAAATTATGGACCTTATGGAACAATTTGCATAAAACAAATCTGTGTCTGTTGTGTGGTCCATAACCAGGGGTACATCTGCATAAAGTTTGGGGTTTTTTTAAATGGTATATGACATACTGCTTTGTACCTTGCATTTTTTGTTGGCATACGCCTCTTTATGTTTATACATAAGTACAGAGGCCGGATGCCATGGCTCACACCTGTAATCCTAGTACTCTGGGAGGCTGAGACGGGGTGGTTTGCTTAAACTCATGAGTTTGAGATCAGCCTGAGCAAGAGTGAGACCCCATCTCTACAAAAAATAGAAAAATTAGCTGGGCATTTTGGTGGGTGCTGGTAGTCCTAGCTACTTGGGAAGCTGACGCAGGAAGATCCCTCAAGCCCAAGAGTTTGAGGTTGCTGTAAGCGTTGATGATGCCATGGCACTCTAGCCTGGGGTAGCAGAGTGAGACTCTGTCTCAATGAATGAATGAATGAATGAATGAATGAATTATAATTGTTGATGGCTACAAAATATTCCAGTATAAATGTATAAATTTGAACAGTTTCCAGTTAGTAGACCTTCTGGTTATTTCCAGTTTTGGCTATGGCAAACTGGCCACCCCTGGTTCTCAGAGCAGTGTTCCTTGGGTTTCAGCCTTGGGTGTCAGCCACAGGTGCAACGCGTGGTGTCATGAGAGCTCAGCCTCGCTTCAGGCTGAGGGCCCCGCTCAGGCCAGCACAGGCACTTTTCTAACAGTGAGGAACCTAGAAGTAAAGGAGAGACAGTTATACCTCTGCTCTGAGTCAACCTTCAACCAGCATGGGACAGAACTGGTTGGTGAATGACTTCAGGAGGCCTTGGCGTGAGGCTGGGGAGGGTGCTGCAGAGCTGAGCCCCAGAGCCCACGGCATGAGCCTCGTTACATTTGCTTTACCTTCTTCCCTACTCTCCCCCTCCTGCTTCCTGGGATGGCCTTGGAAATAAACTACTCGTATACAGGTGAGTTCTCATCTCGTAGGCTCTGAGCCAAATAGGGACTATGATAAACTATGTTATAGGGGCTATCCTTGAATGTACCTCCCTGTCATGTATCTAATTACTTTATTTCCTTCTAATAAATCTCTAGCAATGTACCTTGCGGGGCAAAAGGGGGCAGACTTTTAAAAACAAGCTCAAATGAGTGTTCTGTTTAACAGAGCTAACTATAAGGAACTGATGTTATTTTATTTGCCTTTGCCTATTGAATCCCAGAGCTATCATGAAGCCTTCTCTTCCATCAAGAAGCAAAACATTGGTACTAATTTCCTGTAGTCTTTTAAGCCACCCTCTCCAGAGGCTCCAGAATTCCCGCCTTTTACTCTCCCTAAAACATGATGAATGGAATAATTGGAATGCACACCCACTGTCTCCCAAATAAGACATCTCACTTTATTGCCTGGTAGTTATTAAGAATGAGTAGTAATTTTGCTACTGAAAAGACTACCTCTGGGAAAAGTAAGAAAGAAGAAAAACATTTACTCATAATTTAAGCCACAAGGAAATAAAACCAACCTCAAGATAAAATGTGTGTTTCTCAAACAGCTCAATCTTTATACAAGTATCACTGGTAGCATTCGAGTTCTTAATTATAGGTAGTAAAGTCTCTGGATTGTGTTATCACCCAGCCTTGGTGACTGCTCGGAGTAGTACAAAGGGGACTCTGTAGCATGCAGGCTCTTTGAGGGGACAGCAGTGAACGTATGTGACTCACCAGCAAGGCCTGGAAAGACAGAGTCAGCTCCGGATTTGGATTTAATCGCAGCCTTTCCACAATGGGGAGCTGGGGAACATATGTTTGCAAGTATAATTTATACAAACATGTATGTGATTATTTTTTAAAATGAGTGAGCTATTCATAAATCCTAGTCACTTAAAGAGGCAGTGTGTCTTTCTGACATTTCCTTTCAGGAAGTCTGTTTTTAAATCATGTATTAAACCTCTCTCCCGGTGGACACTTGCAGGTCCTGCCCCCTGTGATGGCTTCCCTAAAAAGAGTGGGGGAAAAAACCAAACAACAACAGGAAGCCCTCCTTGGTTGTTTTGCCATCAACAACAATAACTGCAGCAAAGGCATTTGGACCGCTGTTGATTCTGTCATAATTACTATCACCAAACTTGCATGATTACAATGTTAGTAATTTTGTTAATTATAAATAGCACTAACACTATAATACATTAGCAAAGATGGGCAGCATTGTGGAGACAAGGTCCATGCACACATGGAGAGTTGTACCTTTGAGGATTATAATTTAAACTCGTCCCTGAAATTGGCATCCTCGCACGGACTCCCTTTCCAATCACTCCAATGAAGGCTTCATTTAAACATTACCACCAGTCTTGCTGCTCTGTGTTTCCGCAGCCTTCTCAAATGTCCTTCGCGCGGCCCAGTCTGTGCTTTGCATTCAGAAGAGAATCCCTTGATAGTATATAGACCCGATAATGTCCTACTTTCTTAAATTTGCTAAAAGCAGGGGCATTAGATTGTGAAAACTCACTAGAGCCATTTCTATTTTAATAGTGATAAGTCTTCCTTTTAGAAAGAGTCCTACTGAGTGAATTCTTCTAGTCTCTGACCTTTCTGTTTGTTTTTTTTTAAGCTTTTATTTGGAAGTTTTTTTGAGGAAGTAGGACAAAGGGTACAATTAGGCCTTTATTCAAAACACCCACCTATTATAGAAGGAAACTACATTTACTGTGTTTTTTTAGTTTTCAGAATGTGTTGCAAAGAGTCACATGCGTGAAGAGAATTCCCCTGCAGAATAGTGTATTTCTGCCTTCCCCAAAACATACTTGCTTTCTGAGGAATGATGCTTTCACTTAAAATGGTGTGTACTGAATAAAGCTGATCTATTTCCTGTTTTTCGGCTATCTATCTGATACTTGGGAGTGCTTTTTCTTTTTTAACATAAAGCTTTCTTTATTGATTCAGAACTAGAAAAATGTTTAATGCAATGGTAACATTTAGTAACAAAAGGAAATGTGTTTTCGGCAGTTCCCTGGTTTATGGCATGAATGTATGAGTTTCTGTATGTGTATAAAAACTCATTTGTTTCATCTCCAGATGGGTTTAAAAAACACGATATGTGTATAAGTTAATATCCTGATAATCAAGAAAACAATTTGATATTTTACAATGTCCTTTCCTGCTCACATTCAGAATCAGTGACCCTTAAAGTTTTCTATGATAATCAAAATTTCAAGTATTCTGTTAGATCGTTTGTCCTGATTTGACAGTACAAAAAAGATGTCCTCTTCGATAAAGACTGAAGAAAGGATGATTGTAAAACACGATAAAAAGACACAGAATATAAGAAAGCCCTATCCCAACCTTTATTTCAAAATATTTATTTGTTATACCAGGAAGAGTTTCTTTTCCGTGCAAATCTTCAGATTGTCTTCTAAAAGTATTTTGAGTTAAATTTGTGTTTTGCCTCATCTTCCCACCATTCGGAGGCTATATCTAGACATAAAATGGATACAAATAATGAAGCATATTCTGTAACTACCTGCCTTGGGTAGACCAAACTTAAAAAAGCAAAAAAAAAAAAAAAAGAAAAAGAAAGAAAAAAGAAAATGCTAAATGTTTACTATTCTAATTTTATTTTAAAAGGATAAAGAAAATGTATCCCTGTTGTGGAACATTTTTGTAACATGAATTAATCTTCTTAACAAATAAAACCAATCCTCCTTCTCTCTACTTGACTCTTCCCCTCTAACAGAATGTAGACCCTATCCCCAGGTTACTACCGAACATTTTCTTTTTTTTGAGACAGTTTCACTTTGTCACCCTCAGTAGAGTGCGGTAGCATCACAGCTCACAGCAACCTCAAACTCTTGCCTCAGCCTCCAAAGTAGCTGGGACTACAGGCACTCACCACAACGCCCGGCTATTTTTAGAGGTGAGGTCTTACTCTGGCTCAGGCTAGTCTCGAACCCATGAGCTCAGGCAATCCACCCACCTCGGCCTCCCAGAGTGCTAGGATTATAGAAATGAGCTTCTATGCTGGGCCTTTACTGAACATTTTTGAATAGGAAGGACCTTCAGGTTCTGGTACTAACTGTTTCAAATGACAAATGGAGAGAGGCTGATTTATTTTTTTTGTAACTACTTTAACTATGAAAAGGGTTTTTATGAGGCCTAGAAATTTGGATGAAAAGTAAAAAAAACATATGCAGTGGCTGCTTAGAGCTCCTGCAGAGGGACCCTAGGCCATGACAGTGGATTGGTGGTAATTTCCTCTTTGCTCTGATTGAAGATCTCATGACTAAGACATGGGGATGAATTACATTAATTCAAATACTTTCAGAATTCTTCTATGTCCTTGGAGAGAATGGGCAAAAAGCTTTCAGTGAGAGTCACATATTGCTTTCTTTCTTTTGTTTTTTTCAATTTGAAGGGAACTTGCTCTGAGTCGGACTCATCTTCAAATCTGAATGACCACGAGATTTGGTTATAAATTTCAACACCTCAGGAGGCACACCGCCCAGAAGGCAGACAGGTCAGGCTGTTTTTTTTCTTTTTTGACTGGATTCAATCCTCTGGCAGCTCAGACATAACTTAAGTGTGATTAAACTTTAGAACAAGCTGCCAGGAAGACTGCGAAATCTTCATGCCTAAAGATCCCTAAAATTAGGAGTGACAACCACTTGGCTCGGATGGTTGATAAAGGCAAAGGTTTGGATTGGATTTGTGATTTCTAAATGTGAGTTCATGTCTTCTGCCAGACCACCTTGCTTCCACCATTCCTCAGCAAAATGAGAAAAATATGAGCAATAAACATGTTCGTCCATACATTAATTACATATTATATCTGCAATACTACTTCCTTTATAACACTATATTGATGCTTATTGCTGGAAATTAATTTTCAGATGCTTTAGCTGGGAAAGTTAAATTAAGCAGCCCCATATCAATCCCAATTTCTTTTTTAAACTTTTAATGGGGCTTGAAATCCAAACTTCTGGAAACTATTGGTCTATATAGTCTTCATTTAACAAATGTTCATTCAGCTGCCTATTCTTACGTCAAAGGAAAAATACTAATTTTTCCCCCCACAGGATAATAAAAATAATAAAATCAACTAATATTCACTGAGCACAACACCATGCTAAGTACTTTACATGTATAAATTGTTTTATTTGATTCTTGTCACAACCATGAGACAAAGACACCCAAGTAAAAGTGGGGAAGACGGGATTAGTACCAGGTCACTTTTGACGTAGGATTCCGTAACTGACCTGGTTTTTATCCTCTGAAGAAAACAACTAAAGATGTCTTCAGGGAGGTGGCTTGGTACCATAAAAACACTCTCAACTTATAAATGCATAGCTTTTTCATGAAACCAAAGCTTGAGTAGTGAGGTGATGTTAACAAGGCTGATGTTAGAAGCACCAGGGGAATTTTTCATGCATAGAACACCTTCAATCAGTCAGCATTCATCGTTAATTAGAGACCACTTGTCCAGATGGGCTAATCTTTCAGGCTCAACAGTCCAATCACATCCCCCCTTGTTTCACGTGGTACCTGCTTTCTGCTTCCCCATTCACAGAAGCAGTTCTGTATGTGCTGAAGAACTAAATGGTGGGGATAGGAATCTGCAACTAGCTAATGGTGATGGCTAATTTTAGAATGGGGAAAACAATCATACTTTGCTTTTGATTGAGCCACTTCAAACTTAAGTTTGAATTTGAAGTCAAGGGTAGGAATGTTGTGATATGCCAAAGCCATTTGGGCCCCAAGCTTGGTAAGTGAAGTCATCATTTTGATACCATTTTTCACAGTACAGTGAGATGCCCATCTGGGGAGTAAAGTAATTTTCATTCTTTTTATGCAGAAACAGGAGGGGGATCAGAAAGAGTTATACCAGGAAGAGTTTTGGTGCAAATCTTCAGATTGTCTTCTAAATTTATTTTGAGTTAAATTTTTGTTTTCTCTAATCTTCTCACCATTCTGAGGCTACACTTTGACTTGGGCACAATAAGGGCAGTAAAATCGCCTTTAAGTTTCCAGAGTGAGTTCTCCCGCTGGGAGAGGACAGTAGGGTATAAGGTCCTCAGAAGATAATCAGTTAGCTGTTGTATAGACTGAGTTGTGTTTCCTCCACCAAAAAAGAAAAAAGTTATCATATGTTGATATTTGGAGATGGACTTTTGGGAGATAATTAGATCTAGACAAGGCCCTCATGACGGGACTCGTGTCTTTATAACAAGAGAAAAAGACACACCAGAGCTCTGGAGATGGTGAGAAGGCAGCTAGCCACCCTCAAGCCAGGCAGAGGGGCCTCATCAGACCCTGGCCAGGCTGCCACCCCACCCCGATCATGGACTTCCAAGCCTGTAGAATGGTGAAAGAATAAATCTGTATGGTTCTATCCTCACAGTCTGTGGTATTTTGTGTGGCAGCTTGAACTGACTAATACATTTTTTGGACTATGAGCAGGTACCTTAACTGAAGCAGAAAAGGAAAAGAAGCACTTCTTGTTTGTTTGTCTGAAAAAGGAAAAGCACCTTGACCCTAAAATGAGTCTCAGGGGGAGGGAGTTAGGTCTACATTCATAGGGGGCAGATGATGCCTGCCTCAATTCCCAGTACATGGAAATGACAACCCTACAAGTTAGGCAAGAAGTGTCATTTCTGGCCACCCCTGGTATAGAGAGAGTGTCTAGTCCAACATGGAAAGATGAAGGCTAGGTCGGGGATGGCTCAGCCTGGTATGAATGGATCAGTTCATGGGGCCACGTTTCAGCAGAGTCAACAGGCTATAGCAGAAAACTTTAGCAGTCATGGCTGTAGAGCAAAGAATCCCAGGGCTTTCAACGATTAGATGTGGCTGACTCCTCTCGTGTCCTGGGTAGCTACAGCACGGGACAATTCAGTGGGACAGGACCACTCAAGAGGGAGATGACAGATCTGCTGCTCGTTTGGCAAAGAGAGTCCTAAGATGGCTTACAACTTTTAATTGGAGAAAAAGAGAAGATATGTAACTGCATTTTTACCCTTAATTTATTGAGTTATTCAATAGAAATAAAGAAAAGTGATTTTTTAAATATGAAAATTATCAGATCTGAACTCCGAAGTTCTCTCCAAGAGGTACTGTGTGAGGCTTAAAGGCACAGGCCTGGTACCCCATCATCTGGCTGGTACCCCAGCCCTGCCACTTTGCCAGCTGTGGGACAGTAAGAAAATTCCTTATCTCCATGTGCCTCATCTGTCAAATGGATGTAACAATAATGCTTTCCTTTAGGAGTTATGGTTTTAAGCATAAAGCATTTAGAACTGCACCTTGCACAAATAATTTCTTCTTGTTGTTAGTTTCAAACCCAGTATTGTCTACAACAGGTTATCAAGACTCAGAAGTAAATTCCCCAAGGTCACAAAGGAAGTTAGTACCATCACTATTCAGAAGCATGATAGGGAGACCAAATGACCCAAATTTCCCAGAACTATCCTAGTTTTAGCATTGAAAGTCCTATGTTCTGGCCAAACTGGGATGGTCACCATATGGTGATGCAGATAAAGTCACATGAAGTGAAATCAGCTGAATAAGGCCTTTACTGTGGACAAGATGTTCATTGCGAAGGGAAAAATGTTGCTACTGAAGATAGGACTCCAAGGGGGGCGCCTGGTGTGAGACTGTGATAACAGGTAAGAAAGCATCTGTCAAGTTGTGTGTGACTGTCTACAGCAAGGGTTCTCTCTACTTATGTGTGAGTTTGGTGGTCAGGAATTCTCTAGACATGCTCTCTAACCTCTGGGGGAATTCCAGCAGTGCAGATGTGGTCTTTACAAGCCTGGTCTCATAAGCTGACTGTCGGTCCTGATATTTACAGAATAAAATTCTGAATAATCATTTTAAGATTGCATTTGTAGAGTGTTTATCTCAAAGGAGCTCACTGTTCTTGGCAGTCATTATTTAATTAATCCTCATACTGTCTCTGTGAGACACGAATCAGGCAGGTGTAATTATCTCTGGTTTGCAGATTACATGACTTGGAGTTTCGCCTGGTTATAAGGTGCCTTGGAAAGTGATGCTCCACTCTGATGATGGGTTTGATTTGGTTCCCATTCTTTCTACTGAGTCATAGACTTGATTTGACCCCGGGGAACCCTAAATGAACATTATAAATGGTGGTCTCTATATTGACAGTTTGGCTCTCTTTGCTTGTCACATGGAATATTTGGACACTGCGTTGAACAGTTTGTGCCCAACAGGCAGGGAACTCAGCCATGACACGGATCGTTAGGTCAGGCCTCCAGAGGTCAGAATCAACACTCGTTCCACTCCACATGCGGAAAAGGTTCATGCTATGCCTTTCTGTAGACTGCAGAGATCTTTACTGATTGATTAAAAATGGATTAATAAATGAAAAATTCCATAAAACTAAGCCCATGCCATTGCCTCAAGAGTTATAAATCCAAACAGGCAAGAGATAAATGAGAGTAGAAATCAATTCCCTCATCAGAAAAGAGAGGCTGATAAAAGTGGCAAGAATAGCCAACATGCATTGAATTATTAGGACCCACCAGCACACACTCTAAAAGTTTTATATGTATCATCAGTTCATTGAATCCTCACCAGTAAGGCAGAAATTCATTCTTCAGATGAGAAAACTGAGGCACACAGAAGTTAAATAATTTGTTAAAGATGACAGAGCTGGTATTTGAACCCAGGTGTGTTGGCTTCAGAGAGCATGGACTTAACTGCTACACTGTAAGGAAAGCAAAAATAAAACACTCAGTAATCCAGCAATCCCACATGTTAGTATACTGGCATATCTGAAGGAAATGAAATCAGCATCTCAAAGAGATGCCGGTGGCCCACGCTCCTTGCAACATTGTTCCCAATAGCCCAGACATGGAAACAACCTAAATGCCCACTGATAATGAGTGCATAAAGGAAACACAATGAAATATTATTCAGCCTTAAAAATAAAGGAAATCCTGTCATTTACAACAACATGAATAAGCCTGAAGGACATCACCCTGAGGGAAATAAATCTGACACAGAAAGAAATATATTGTATGACCTTGCTTATGTGGGATTAAAAAAGTCTAACAGTAGCAGAGAGTAGAATGGAGATTGCCAGAGGTGGGGCGAGGTTGGGGGGGAGGAGATGTTGGTCAAAGGAAACAATGTTTCAGTTTTGGGATGAATAATTCTGGACCTCTAACATACAGCCAGTGACACTACTGAAATTTGCTAAGTTAATACACTTGAAATACAAGGGTATATGTGAAACTTAGTAAATGTGGAATGTAAATGTCTTAGCACAATAACTAAGAAAATGTCAGGAAGGCTATGTTAACCAGTGTGATGAAAATGTGTCAAATGGTCTATGAAACCAGTGTATGGTGCCCCATGATCACATTAATGTACACAGATATGATTTAATTAAAAAAAAAAAAAAAAAAAGAAAGAGTGGAAGTGTTCTCATCCCCTCCACGCCTAAAGGTAACTGTGTAAAGTGATGGATATTTCAATTAGCCCGATTGAGGTAATCCTTCACAATATATACATATATCACAACATCACTTTGTGTGCCTTCAATACATACAACTATTTGTCTATTATACCTCAATAAAGCTAAAAAATATAACTTTCAAAAAAGTGATTTCCTCTTTGCTAAATGAAACTCACATCCTGCCTAAATGATAAACTCAAGGATGTCTTGTCTTTGATACTCTCCTGCTCTGACCTGAGGGGTGTGACTGGCGAGGTGGAAGTTTCCTCTAACCTGAGATAGGGAGAAGTGGCAATACAGAGCCCAGCAGCGGTGATTGAAGGCCTTGGTGGTTTAACTAGTTTCCTAACTTGTTCAGGCTAATTGAAAATTAGCATTTTTTATGTCAGTGCCTCCAAATTTATCATTTCTGCTCCCAGGGCCACAGGCTCACCATTTCTCAAGATCATGGCCATGGCACTTCAATTTGTCTACCCTCCAAGTGGGGGGAAGAAAATCCAGAGGTGAAGAAAAGTTTTGGAGGTACTCAGATCAAAAGGAGAAAAGGCTATTCCAATTTGGAACACATTGCAAATAGTTCCAAAGGACCAGAGCAGTCACCCATGGGTCCCGAGGCACTCTTCAGGATCAGGTCACCCACACAAGCATTTGCAGCTGTAGGTGTAGGCCTCTGAGTGCAGTGCGAAGAGTCAGGGTCGAACGCGGTGGGCTCATCAGTGGCTTCCCCAATTCCACTCCATAGGCAATTCCAGTCAGTGGACGCTTTGGGGAAACTTTAGAAGTTGCTTCCACTGTGTGGGGGCAGGAACAATTCATCACATTTCCATTTCAGTTTTATCTTTAGAACACAAACCAATTTAAACCAGCATAGCCCTTGCCGATTTAGCCATTGCTTTCAGGCAGTCAAAAAAAACTGAGTGTCCTCAGCCCCCAATCTTGTTTAAGTCACCTTCCCCTGCCTCGGGTCCCCTTGTGAGTCTCTCACCGGCACACTCTGTCCTGTTTCTTGGTTTCCAGATAGCTTGAGGCAGGAAGCACATAAGCTGCCAAACACCTATCTGGCCCTGACTACAAATCTTCCCGGAGTCCAGGGCTCCTCCTGCCCCGACAAAGCTCTTCTTCTTCTGGGCCAACTCCTGAGCCTCATGTATAGGACCGAGTTACCTCCAAGGCCTGCCTGCATCCCTGCCGAGCCCCTCATTCCTCCAGGGTCCTGAGGACTTTATCTCGCTCAAGGTCTGGAGTTAACTATTCCTTCAGAGGGTGTTTACAGTGCCAGACACTGTTGGAGGGATTGGGGATACCACAGTGACCAAAACGTACAAAATCTTTGCCTCTTTTGGGCAAAAAGAAGATGGGTAATAACCAAGTCAACAACAAACACTCTCATTTCAGCAAGTGAAAACTTCTATAAAGAAACCTCTGACAGATTGAGGAGACAGTGATGGGGTTTGTGGAGTGGGTTAGAGCTCAGCTTCAAGCCCTGCCTTGCTGGCTGGGGGCCTATCACCTCGAGAGGATCTTAAGTATGCCGCAAAAATTTTTTAGAATGATTAAATTATTTTCAAAACATGTTCAAAGCACAGTAAGTATATATTTCTCTCTCTCTCTCTTTTTTTTTTTCAGTTATTTTTTGTCCAGGGCCAGGTTTGAACCCATCACCTCTGGTATATGGGGCCTGCACCCTACTCCTCGTGCTCTCCGTAAGTGTACTTTTTTACTCTTTTTTTTTTTTTAATTAACATAATTTAAGTGTGTCCAGACGTTTAACTATAGGTTCAAGTGTGTTGTGAGATTAAAAAAAGGTTGAAAAACATTGCCTTAGAAGAAATATTGCCCTCCCATGCTCCACACCCACCTGCTGCCTCCCACCTTGCTATCAGCAGCCAGACTCCATCCAGGGTCAACACTGACATTGGTATTTGGCCGTGTGTTCAGAACTCAGCACAGTGAGAACATGGCTACAGGGAGAGAGAGAGAGCCAGCCTCTCCCTTCAGCACTCGGGAATGGCTGCTGGGCTGGTTAAGCCGCCAGCAAAGGCATTTCAGCACCCAGATTTAAACACTGGCTGCCACTGGCTGCCACACGTGTTGAAGGGAGGTTATAACTGAATATGTTTGTCAAGTGAGCTTCTATGACAAGGGAGATAACAAATGTGAGTCAGGAGGTGAAAGGCGTCAGTCTTCCTAATAGGAAGCAGCATGGTGCTTTTTTCCTGGGATGGAACCATGGAGCTGAGTCATGTGGAGAGGCCCAGGGCTGGGTGAGCTTTTCCAGCGCATAGGAATGAAGACCAACGGTAAGGACTCAAGCCTGCCACTCGTGACTGTATGGCTAGGAAGAGGAGGCTTGATACCCCTTCGAAGCTGGTAACAAAGGGGATTAAAATGTGCTTTCAGAATTGAGTGGGCTCTTTTTTATTTTCTATGACCATAGCAAAGGATTTTCATTAACCTGAGTCCATCTTCTCACCATATAAAAAAGAGATTTATAAATTTTATGAGTTGATATGGCACGCATTATTAAGATAATATGAGATGATGGCCTATTACTTTGATCAGAGAAAACATTAAAGCATGTAACAGATCCCTGCTTTGAAGAAACTATTACTCAAGGCATGATTTCACTCATAAAATCAAGACAAGAGGCAGTGGGAAAGTTTAAGCTTAAAACCAGCGCTCAAGTTCTTCCAAGTCGAGGAAGATCTGAGCATGAGGGCAGACGGGTTGCAGGAAGGAGAGCAGAGAACAGGGATGCTGGGGGCTCAGTGCCTGACCTCCTGTGGTGCCCTTATTCTGTGTTCTTTCCTTCTCCCAATTCACCTATTTTCCATTTGTTCTGCTTTTGTTTTCTGTATATTGACCACATCTGGCTTCATCATCCTTGACCTTGACTTTCCTTGATCTGGTTTTACACCTTGATCAATGATGACAATGCCCTGGGATTCTCCCTGTCCCAGGGCTGTATTCTCTTGGCTTGGTTCCTTGTAGCCATGAGACCCATTCCGCTCTGCAGCTGAGTGAGCATCCTGGAACATTCTCCCCGAACAGTGGACTACCACCTGCACCCTGCCCACCAGCAGCCTCATTCCTCATCTCTCCTCACCTCCCATCAGCCCTGCCTTGCTTGTGGTTTGTCCCTACCTTGGGTTCTGCTGCTACCAGACACACAGAGTTAGTTTATCAATAAACATTGTTGAACAAAAGCCAAAAAAAAATCTCTACCTTCCCATCTTGGGATAATATTTCTAAAAAGTAATATTTTTTTGCTTAAGCCTGGATTCTATGAATAATATATGTAGACAGCCTTGAAAACTGTAAAGTGCAAACATGAGCTGTTATGTTGCACCTGAGGGAACCCTTCTGTAATGGCAGGAAGAAGGAAGCTTTCACAAGGGGTATATCTACTCACTTTCGGTTAATGCTTTTCAAAAAGATTCTTAAAATTCGAACACCATTTAATGTTTGAAAGTTCCCCTTATCTATATTTGTTATTATGTCATATCTACCTTATCTTAAAGAAGTCTATTTGCAGTACATGCCTGTTGTATGAAATTACAAATTACCCTGAAGTCCTGAAGATCCCTGGCAGGCAAGGAAGGCTGTGTGCTAACTAGAACTTTCCAGCCTTCTTATTAAAAACCTCCGTAGGATCACCGGAAATCTTTGTTACACCCAAAGGGAGCTCCGATGTAGAGTTCCCAAGGCATGTGGGTAGAAAAGCACACCGTGAGCCTTCATGATATTGACCTAAGATTGTGTCTCAATGATTTATTAACAAAAATTTTTTAAAAATGTTTTTTCCAAACCTATTTGCTTATTTTGCCTTTATTGGTCTAAAGTGATACACGGTAACATAAGATTTAATTTTAAATCAAGGTTTTATAGGCTCTTTAGTGATAACATTAATTTGAATGGGCCTATTTCATCTAAATTGCATTATATTGCTCCCGTGAAATAGTCAATAACACATTTGTTTGCCTAGCTTCTCTGTGTTTGTTCAACATTTTGTTAGCTCCTTTTAAGTACCTTAGTGAGTTCTGAGCAGAACAAATTGAAAAATATTTGGGAGTGCAATTTAATGAACCTGAGTGTTATTTTTTAAAGTATGCAGTAAGAATTATTTTAAGAAGCTATTCATAGCCTTACAAGTACTACATGTGCTAACAACCACAGCTATTGCTGCTGTAATAGTTAAGTCAATAAGTGCATTTAAAATTAGGTCACCCTCAACATTCAGCAGTTGGTGTTGTGCTACCTTTGTATTTGGCATAAGACTTTCCACGTCATTCTTAGCCTTGATATAAAAATAAAAAGATTCATGTTTCTAAGAAAAAAGTCCCACCAGATTTAAGTCCTTCTTAGTCCTAATTGCACATTAGACTCACTTGGGAAGTTTTTAAAACTCTAAATGCTCTGTACCCCATCTAAAACCAATTATAGTAGAACCTCCATAGTTGACCACTTCCCTACATTGACCACCCCCTTAAGCTGACCCAATTTCCAGAGACCAGACATGCACCACATGAACATATCAGTGGCCTAGTTCCTTCTGTTGACCACTTCTGTATGTTGACAAGTTGTTCCACTCCCTTGGGTGGTCATCTTATAGAGGTTCTATAGTAATTTCCAATCCTCTGGTTCAGGGTTCTCAAAGTGTGGTCTGAGGACCAGGAACTTCAGAGGCATCAACTGGGAATTTGTTAGAAATGCAAATTCTAAGGACCTATGTTTAACAAGCTCTCCAAGTGATTTTGATGCCAAAGTTCGGAAACCACTGCTCTACCTACATTTGTGTTTTTGTAAAACCCGCAGAGATTACAATATGCAATCAAGGTTGAGAATCATCGGGATAGGACTGCTGTATGACTTCAGAGGCATAAAAAGGAAGAAATACTCAGAACAGAAAGGCATGCAAAAATTCTATCTATAGGGGAACTGCTCCCTACACTCCAAATGCTTTCTGTGAAGAAAACCAGTCAGTGTGGCTGGCTGAGGCCATGCTTGGTGAATGGAATAGACAGGATGTTACCCATCGCCCTTACTCTAGTTTCCTCTGGCTTCATATGAAAAATATTCATGTAAATTATAGAGGGAGGAAGTGGAGAAAGATGGCCAAACAGAACCCTCTAGAAATCATCCCTGTGCAGGAATTCAAATTGAGCAACTATCTACACAAGG
>CAUYPK010150990.1:0-39460 GCA_963574355.1 Loris lydekkerianus | reverse complement strand
GCATTCTGGTACAAATATCTTTGTTATAATGTGATTTTTGGTCTTCTGGGTATATACCTAGTAGAGGAATTATAGGATTGAATGGCAGATCTATTTTTAGATCTCTAAGTGTTCTCCAAACATCTTTCCAAAAGGAATGTATCAATTTGCATTCCTACCAGCAGTGTAGAAGTGTTCCCTTTTCTCCACATCCACACCAACATCTCTGGTCTTGGGATTTTGTGATATGGGCTAGTCCAACTAGAGTTAGATGATATCTCAAAGTAGTTTTGATTTGCATTTCTCTGATGATTAAGGATGATGAGCATTTTTTCATATGTCTGTAGGCCGTGTACCTGTCTTCTTCAGAGAAGTTTCTCTTCAAACTCCCAAAGGAGTAAGGCACCGGCCCCATATGCTGGAGGTGGTAAGGTTCAAACATAGCCCCAGACCAAAAAAAAAAAAAAACTGCAAATAAATAAATAAATAAAATAAAAAATAAAAATTCATATTTAAGTTGGCTATTGCCTGGAACAAATAATAGCAAATCTCATGGTACAAAATACGTGAACAACAGATATTAGTCCCCTCTGCATTTGTATTCATACTATCTGTAGGCCAAGGATCTGTAGAGAGAGGAAGGGTAAGTTGGGAGCAGATAACTCTTTACTGCCCTGGGTGTCATTTCTTATTCAGTCCCCTATATTTTCTTAGCAGCTCATGTGAGAGCACTTGGTTCTATAGGCACAACATGCAATGGACAACCTTGCTGTCAAGGACATGCCAATGTATATCTTGTAATATATCCTGTCATTCAGACTGAACAAAGGAATTCCTCATAACACCAGTGGAATAAACAAATGGTTCTGAGCAGGGATAACTGAAAATTGCATTATTAATAAAGATAATAATATTGAGAGTTTAATGTGTGTCAGGTACTGTTCTATTCAGAATTATGTGGATTATTCTATCTATTCCTTTCAATCTTTTTGTTACTGGAATTTCTTCTTCAGTAGGTCCTTAGTCTTGGGGTTTTGAAGAATGAATCCATGGACCACAGATCAGTGGTAAGACAAGGATTTATTTTACAGAAAGGAATACAGAGAAAAAAGCACCAGAGCTCCTGGCAGAGGCAAAAGCCAAAGTCAGAAAAAAATATCTCCCCCTGGGTCCTTGGTCTAGGGGTATACATATAGCCCAACAAATGAATGAATACAATCCCTTCAGTTCTCAAGCCTAGGAAAGTTACTTGAAATTAACCAGGCCTGGGAAGTGGGGAGGGGGGATTCCCTGCTCAACTGTAAGTGCAAGGGGAGTGAGACAGAGACCAGAGAGGAGACAGCATGGTGCTCCCAGAACTGGCAACCTGGAGGTGCCCCCCAGAAGTTGTCTGTCCCCTCCAGCCACTGGAGCAACCTGTACTCCCCCCAAGCCTCTGGTTTCCTCTCCCAGCTGCCACCGCACCAACACCCCAGGGTGGAGACAGCAGGTCCTCCCCTCAGCTCAGGAAGCTCTGGCTGAGGCGCCACAACCCTGTATCATTTTGACATAGTTCTTAATGCTTCCTGAGAAAAAACTTAGCCATTTCAGGACACCAAACCCACCCACAGGTATTGGTGGGTTTGGAGGGGACTGACATAGGCTAGGCCCCAGCTCAGACAAGATAGCTCTAACCTGCACTTAATAGCAGGTTCTATAAAGACAGAATATAAATCAGTGTGATTCAGGAGGAATTCTTCACCTAGAAGAATAAAAACTATTACCTTGGTCAAAGCCAATATTTCACCATTTCACCATGTAATAGATGGCACCTGGCTTAGATCAGCACCTGCTCAACTGGGCAGTTGACTTATAATCTCTACAGAAGAGATACCTGAGTCTCACAAGCTAATTAATATCCTGGTCCAAAATTCATCATCTGTTCATTTAAGAAATTTTAATGAAAACCTCCTAGGTGTCAGGTACCATTCTGGACATTAGGAATACAGCAATGAACAACTCATAACTCATTAAGAAAAATAGGGCAGTGCCTGTGGCTCAGTGAGTAGGGTGCCTGCCCCATATACCAAGGGTGGCGGGTTAGAACCTGGCCCCAGCCAAACTGCAACAACAACAACAAAATAGCCAGGCATTGTGGTGGGCACCTGTAGTCCCAGCTACTCACGAGGCTGAGGCAAGAGAATCCCCTAAGCCCAAGAGCTGGAGGTTGCTGTGAGCTGTGATGCTACTGGATAAAAAAGTGAGACTCTTTCTCAAAAAAAAAAAAGAAAGAAAAGAAAAATAATAGATCTCCCTTCTCAAAAAAGCTGTCCACATAGAACTTACATGGTAAGACACTAACCTAAGTAAAAT
Source organism: Loris lydekkerianus (assembly GCA_963574355.1). Classification (NCBI taxonomy): domain Eukaryota; kingdom Metazoa; phylum Chordata; class Mammalia; order Primates; family Lorisidae; genus Loris; species Loris lydekkerianus. Next base: position 37,129 of record CAUYPK010150990.1, on the reverse strand, counting down.
ATGCTTATCAGTTGATAAAAAGTGCTAGGAAGCAAAATAGAGCTACATTAGATGTCTTTAGTCCATTAGTGTGGCTGTAACAAAATACCACAGATTAATTTATAAACCCCAGAAATTTATTTTTCACACATCTGGAGGCTGGAAAGTCCAAGATCGAGGGAGCAGCAGGTTCGATGTATGGTGAAGGCTCCTTCCTCATAGATACACAATCTTGGTGTCCTCACAAAAGAGTGAAGGGAGGGAACTGACTCCCTCAAGCCGTTCCACAAAGGCTCTAATCTCATCTACGCGGGCTCTACACTCCTCACTTCATCATCATCTAAAGATTTCATCTCTTCCTGCTGTCACATTGGCCACTAAGTTCCAACACATAAATTTGGGAGTTCATATTCAGACCATTGCAGTAGGGAGTCAAAAGCTCTGACTGGGAGAGAATACAGGGGAACAACAAATTTTAACCTTCCACAATCTCAATAGGTCTAGGGAGACACTTTGAATCTTCAGATGAGAAAATGCACCAAATCATTCCGCCAGGTGGAAAACAAGCAGAATAAGAATAGAGATAATGAAGAAACAAATAGATATATTACCATTTTCATAGCAGGTTTTGGTGTAAGAGTCTGATTAGTACTGTAAACACATTAATATTGTATGAGTGTTGTCTGCTTTCTCAAGTTTAAAACATTTACAAGAATATGATCAGTTATACATCATTTTAATTAATATTTAGAAATCTTGGATTCAAGCAGTAATCATTGTTTACATGTTTGGGAAAATGTAATTTGCTAAATTCATAACTTTTAATTTATTAGTTGTGTAAATAGTATATAAAGAGGTGTTAGAGGAATGTTAAGCTTTTATACATTTAAAAATACTCATTGATTAATAAGTTCCTAAGTCTAATAAATTGGGCACTGAAAAAGTGAAAAAAGAACTGAATGCTTCTCTCCATGAAAAAAAAGCCCCACAAACATGCTACACGTCGTAAAACTGAGGCCCACTGACATGGAGTAATTTACCCGTGTGAGTTGCAAAGCCACCAAGATTTGAATATCACCACTAACCTAACAGCTTCCCAACGATAATATTAAATACCTACAAGGTATCACACAAAACCTGGTACAGAGTGGCTGCTTAATAGTTCTCTCTTCTTGACCCAAGACTAAATCAAACTACAGTTGACCCTTTAACGATACAAGTTTGAACTGTGTGGGTCCACTTATATGAAGATTTTTTTCAATAAATATATTGAAACTTACTTTGGAAATTTGCAACAATTTGAAAAAACTTGCAGGCAAACCACATAGCCAAGAAATATCAACAAAATTAAGAAAAATTTAGGTATGTCTTGAATGCATAAAATATATGTAGACACTAGTCTATGTGTTACTCAATTAGGCTCAGATCGAGCTATTTTTATCAATAATTAAGTTTTGGGAAAGTCAAAAGTTATATGCAGAATTTTGACTGCCAGAGAGTCAGCAGCCCTAACCTCTACATTCTTAAGAGCCAGGTACACACACACACACACACACACACACACCCATAGGTCGGTCATTCAAACAGTGTGTGGTAATTCTAATAAAGAACCTTCCTCAGTTCCCTTTCAAATTTCAAATCCTTCAGATAACATGTGGTCTAGTACAGTCATTTCACTTATTAAAATGATCTGAATAGGAAAATGAATCAACTGCTTCATGATTGTGGTCAATAATTTCCCAAGATGCCCCTTCACTGAACCACACACCTTTCCATTCACAACGGTGGGTAATCACCTTCCACTGGACCTGGACTGTCCCCATGACTCACTCACATCCAGAAAAATGACTCTTGAGGACTTTCAAAGCAAAGTTAGAAAAAAACCTTTGTAGCTCCTGCCTTGATCCCCTAGAGCACTCCTCCCAGGGAAAGCCAGCTGCCACATGAGAAGAATATTTCTTCTGCTTCTTCACAGCAAAAGAGCCCCTGGCTATTCAGAAGCCCAGTGAGCTGCATGTTGAGGCCCCTGGAGAATGACATACTCAACCAGCCCTAGGTGCTCCAGCCTGAGGGCTGGACATACGGGAGGGAAGCCATCAGGTGTCTCCAGCATTGGCAACCACCTGACCATGATCACATGGGACACAAACAAGCAAGAATTGTCCCCCCTGAGCTCATCAATCCCCAGAACTCATCAGAGATCATGATAAATCACTGTTTAAAACCACTAACTTTTGGAATGGTTTTTCCATTGTAGTGGATAAACAAAGACTACCCTGCAAACACCCCATTTGTCATGTTCTCAATGTGTTTTTTAGTTAACAAACACTGTTTCCCTACATATTAACTATCTAATCCTAAATGATGAGTCAGCCATGATCTTTTCAATTCCATCCATACTCAGAATAGCAATAATGTACCTTTTATCTAATATTTCAAAATTATCACCTATTATGACACCTAAACAAAGAATATTTTCTTTCTTCTTTTCCAGAAAAAAATAGTGGAAAACTAATAATGAACATTTTTCAAGTAACGTTCTACTCTAAAACTCATGGGAATTATAAAGTAACCCAAAACTAAAAGAGGAGAATGGCTCACCCTTTAAATTCTTTATATCTTAAAGTCTTTGATGTAAATCATTATTTTTAAAAATAATCAAATCACACAGTGCTCTTAATAAGGCATTATTATTTCAAGGAAAAGGATAAAACTTTCCAAATGCAAATGTTTAGCTGGGGTCGAGTTGTAAAAGATTCCAAGACATTAGTCAGGAGATGGATTGCTTTGCTATTATAAGTCTGGGTTATAATATCACTGGAACCAAATTCCCGCCAGATTAGTCTCTACTCAAAATGAATGTTTGTAATTATGAAATGAAATAAGTTTTAATTTGAGTCGCTTAAAAATGGGAAACCAAATATTGTGTAATTACAGGAGAAGAAATTTGAGATGGAAAACAAGATAGTGTTATTTACAAGTAAAAAGGCTTTTATGGGATTATGGGGCTTTAACGTGCATATTTGTAGGATTTGGGGTGGCAGAATTTGGAACTAAAATATTTTTCATCAGCGTTTATTTACAGTGTGTGTGCAAGAAATGGAATCCCAGACACATCTGATATTGGTCTTATTTAAACCTTTTATATCCCTCCTAAATCTGAAAAGACTCCATGTTAGCCACACATAATGGAGGTAATCATGGAGTGTGATAAAGTAAGTATTTGAGAACCGCATGCAACTTCTAGGCTCAAATCCAGAACTATAAAATCCACCTAGAGACATAATGAGCCTGCTTCTCCCTGTTGAAGGAGTAAAAGTTGTACAGGGAAACATGTCCCAATTCTTTCTCCACATCTCGAGGCAACTGAGTAGAGCCCTCACCTGGCTTATAAATGCTTTATTGCAGATACCGCCCATAAGCGTCATTTTGCTCCTTGGGAAGGCAGCCATTTCTTACCCTTGGCAAAGTGTGACTTGGGTGACTTTTGTTTCTATCTTATATTTCTTCTGTCCTCTCCTGAAGCCCCACTTGTAACATCGAGGGGTGCAGGGACCTACACCCCTACAAGGGGTGCAGGCCTACAAGGACATAGGCCTGTCACAGTTATCTTGCCCACAGTCTAGACTGCTCAATTTTGGTGGTTCTGCACTTTTTAACCCAATCTTTTCTGGGATAAAATCTTCTCATGTGTAGCTCCTTCCTCTGACAGAGACAAACTAATTTAACTAGCTGACCTTCCCAGAGGTATTGTCCCCTTCAGGGTATGACAAAGACAGCTCTCAGTTCATAAGAGATTTATGTTCTTCTTCATATTTTGTGAATTTGTCACTAGAAAATGCCAGATGAGCACTGTACTTCCTAGAGTCTTTTGCAGTCAATTCAGTCATGTGACAGTTTTAGACAAAGAACTATAGGTAAAAGGGATAAGTGTTAAGGAACCATCCATGAGCCGGGCACAGTAGCTCATGCAAGGCTGAGCAAGAGCAAGAACCCTGTCTCTACTAAAAACAGGAAAACTAGCTGGGCCTGGTGGCAGGTGCCTGGAGTCCTAGGTATTGGGGAGGCCGAGTCAAGGGGATCACTTGAGCCCAAGAGTTTGAGGTTGCTGTGAACTATGATGATGCCTGGCATTCTACCCAGAACACAGAGTGAGATTTTGTCAGAAGAAGGAAAGAAAGAAAGAGAGCGAGCAACAGAGAGGAGAGGAAGGAAGGAAGGGAGGAGGGAAGGGAAGGGAAGGGAAGGGAAGGGAAGATAAGGGAAGGGAAGGGAAGGGAAGGGAAGGGAAGGGAAGGGAAGGGAAGGGAAGGGAAGGGAAGGGAAGGGAAAGGAAGGGAAAGGAAGGGAAAGGAAAGGAAAAAAGAAATCTTTTCATGTAGCTTTTCTTCATGTTCCAAACCAGCTGACTGGACAGGAGATAATCTCCAGGGTGTTCTGGAAAACCTCCCTATCCCTGAATGATTTATTGGAAGAAGGCTACCACACGCATAGATTTTTCCTCCCAATATGGTTAAACAGGAAGAGATGCACATGTTTGGATTGTGTTTTGTTTTTTAACTACTCTAAACACTAGTAAATCTGATGAAACTATTCTCTAAGGAAAGAAACACAGACCATTTGGGGCATATTTTCAAAGGTAACGAAACTTCCCAATTCCCTGCAAATCGCCTACTTCAGAAGGTATTTACACGTAGAACCATTTTAATAGCTCTCCATCAGTAAGAAGCAGAAACACTTGCGTGTGGACGGCCTCCTAGCTGAGTTAGGGACTTTGTATTCTGGCTATCTTCTCACCCAAGGATCTTATTTAACCTAGTTTCTCACTGTTCACATTCAATAGTAATTGCTGAGTCTCAGAAAATTTCAACAAGATTTTTCAGCATTTCAATTTAGAAATTCACGGATTTATAAAAATCTCCCACGTCACAATCTCATCATTTATTCAATCATTCAAACACCTGTTAAATACCCCAAATACCAAACCCTGAGGTAGGCACTGACTGGATGCATGTTGTCATTTGGCAGAGGCATGGTCACGAGAAAAAGGTGGTAAAACAATAAGTGATGGTACAATTGTTACAGCTAAATTTACTGAGTACATGTTATGTGCCAGACACCATGCTCAGAATTGATATTATTTATTTTATATAATCATCACAACCATCCTATTCCCATTTTACAAATAGAGAAATCAAGGCCCAGCAACATAAAACTATACTGTCAGGATTGAAATTTAAGCCCAGTTCTGTCTGATTGCAAAGTCATTTACTATCTGTATGACTTTGGGCAAATTTGTTAAGCACCATAAATCACCTTTTCCATTATGAAATCCCAAACAAAGTTATTTCTACTAAGAGTTAAACCGCAGGGCTGCGTCGCTTACACTCTCACTGCACTCTCACTGTGTACACTATGTGGAAAACCTAGCCTTTTGAACAATTTGTTTCTGAAATGGCAGTAGTCAGTGGGGGAAGCTTAAATAAATATTTATAGTGTTATATCATGAGACAATTTTCCAGATGGTGTGCCTAAAAATGCCACTTGCCTTTCCACAAAGTGATGGCCTCTCCAGACTTTCATCTTCAGACTTTCAACATGAAACAGTGGTCATAGGTAATCACCAATTAATTATGGCTTGACGGAGGGGGCTCCTGTTTGGTGAGCCCACACAGGTGAGAATGTGGTTCTGAGAGAGCCCAGAAGAGAACACCTCAGAAGAAGTTCCTGGCCTGTGAGACACATCCTGTCCTGAGCCCATTCATGGAGCCTGGCTTTGCAGTCACATGCCCTGCACTCCGTGAGCTTATTCAAGCTCAGCTGCAGACCGCAAGCTGAGCATCCCCTGAGGACCTGAGAACTACACATTTGGAAGCGACCTGGAAACAGCTGAAAAAGAACCACAGCAGAAGCTTAGCTCCCTAATTTGCTGCTATGTAATCAGGGAGCTAAGCTCATCTGTGCCTATATTTGAAGGACTAAGGTGTATTGTGGACCTTCCTCTCCAGGACTGCAGCCCCAGAGTGGATGGAGTCACTTCTCACAGAGATAAGCTGAGGAGATCCGCCTTGTAGGAGCAAATAAAGGAGCATAACCCAAACTACATATAATGCTATTGCTCTCAAAGTCGAGTATGTTAATGAAAAAAAATTTTTTTTTCTTTCTTTTCTTTTTTGTTAATTTTTTTTTTTTTTTTTTTTTTTTTTTAGCTGAGTTGGATCATAAGGCTGTTAAGAGTAAGATTTGTGGGCTGGGCACAGTAGCTCAGACCTGTTATTCCAGCATTTTTGGAGGCTAATTTGGAAGGATGCTTAAGCACAAGAGTTGGAGACCAACCTAAACAATCTAGCAATACCCTGTCTCTACAAGAAGGAAAAAAAAAAAAAAAAAAAAAAAAAAAAAAAAAAAAAGAAATCGCGGAAAGAAGAAAACAAAAAAAATATCAAAATACAGTTATAAAAAAATAATAAAAAAAAAAAAAAAAAAAAAAAAAAAAAAAAAAAACAGAAAGAGAGAGAAGAAGAAAAGAAAAAAGCAATGCAGGGCAGAGAAGGGAAGGGAAGTGACATTAGCCAGGCCTGGTAGCATAGGCCTATTGATCCAGCTACTTGGAAGATGGACCACAAGGATTGCTTGAGCCCAGTAGTTCAAAGCTGCACTCCAGCCTGGGCAACAGGGTGGTGAGACCTTGTCTCTAAAATAAAAAAAGAATGGGACTTCTGGAGTTGGATATCTAATGTGTTCATACTTCCTAGCTGTAAAATGTTGCACGTGTTTCTAAACCTCTGTTTCCTTCATCTTTAATAAAAATAATAATATATAATAATAATTATACCTACCTTTCAGTATCAACAATAATTAAGCTCCATGTAAAACACTCAGCAAAGGACCTGGAATCTAATCAATACTAAATAACTTCAGACATCTGTACAGCAAATTTGGAATAGAAACCAAATAGATAAATTGCTCTAACGTGTCTGCTCTCAAACGGTTTGGTTTCAGGATCCCTTTACACTCTTAAGAATTATTGAGGACCCCAAATAGCACTTGCTGATGTGTTTATATGTCAATATTTACCATATTTGAATTTTAAACTAAAAAAAATCTTTTAAATATTTATGAACTAGTTCATTTAAAAGCCACAATAATAAATTCTTTGTGTATCATATTTTCATGAAAAATAACTACATTTATATTTTTTGCAATACTACTTAGTGAGAAGAGCAGCATTATTTTGCTTTTTTGCAAAGCTCTTTATTATTTACCTTAACAGTATCAGCTGGATTCTTATATCTGCTTCTGCATGCAATCAGTTGTATCAATTTCATTAATATATATGAGGAAAATCTAGCCTCACACAGATGCTTTGTTGGAAAAGGGAAAAGTATTTTACTAGCATTTTCAGATAATTGAGGATAGTTTTTGATGCAACCCCCAAACTCTGTAAGTGGTAGTCTCTCAAAGGGTAGTTGCTATGACGAATGTAAAAGTATGTCAATAAACTTACCTTTGGAAGACTCTTGCACTTTGAACAGATCTGGCATTTATGCACAATTTTGTAACATGCATTGATGATTTGGAAAATGTGTCAACATTCATTGGTTCAACATTTATTTATTGATTAAGAAAATAATAGCACTGCATGCCCTAATTTTAATTTGTTAGTCTCTGGTAGAATAAAGTTGTTGCTCAAGATTAGCTCTTAAAAAATATATCTTCACCACTTAACAAATTGGAGATTTGACATCTTCCTAGGCAGAATTAATGATATACACCCAATATTTTGTTAGTCAAAGTGTCAAGGGGCTTGTTAGGAAGGAGAATGGCCTCATCCCAGACCTTCTGAAACAGAACGTACATTTTGACAAGACCCTTAGATGATTTCTTTGCATGCTATAGTTTGAGAAGAATCCCTCCCCCCACCATGTGCAGTGAAGAACCAAGTCGGAGAACCTGATTGCTAATGCATAAGTTTACCTAAAGAATTTCTTGTGAAATCCTGAAGATTACTTTACATCTGTGGAGTCAATTTGGGCTAACAGTCAGGAATTAAACACACACACAGAAAGAGAGGCATTATCCCCGTCCTGCAAAATATCATTGTCTCATAAAGAGAAGATATATTTTAAAAAGCAGCCACCATGCTTTCAGATGGGGCAATAATAATGGTGTTTTCAGATGTGAAAAAAAGGATAGAAGAAATACCTTAAGGAATTCAGAAAGTTTGGCAGAAGAGCCAGAATAACCAAGATCCTTTGTGGTTTCAGTTTTAAGACAGAAAATTCAAAGAGGTTTAAATTAAAAAAAAAAAAGGAACATACTGTTTTATGTAACTAAGCATTCCGGAAACAATTGGCTTCAAGCATAGCTGTATCCAGGTGCTGAAATCATGTCCTCAAAGATCCAATGTTTTTCATTTCTTATACTTTCCTTTGGTTTGACTGCATTCTTAGACAAGTTTCCTTAAGGAATTTATCACAGACAGTTCAGGTTGACATCCACCTTTGGGGATCCCCAGAAGCAAGCTTCTCTTTCCAAATATCACTAAAATTTTCCATTGACCTGGCTTGTGACATAGGATATCTCTGTGACCATCTCTGTGGCTGACAAATCTGAGCTTGGATCCCCAGCTCACCTAAGCCTCAGTGTTCTCCTGTATCAACAAGCAGGTAGGAATGCCCAGTCTCCAGAAGTCAATGTCACACACGCTCACTAATTGCTAACTACAATTTTCATCATAATTATAGGTCTGTATTCCTAGAAAAACTGACTTCATTGTCCAATATGAGGAACTTCTACCTTGTTGCCTAAGCAATCTCCTTGGGTTGTAAGTTTGTGAAGCCCTGTACACATTCCTAAAAACAGTGCTGTCTGTTCAACATAAGTCCTGCAAAGGGAGAGTGGTCATCATGCCGGCTCCCCAGTGTGAGAGACGGGGGCCTCTGGAAGAGCATCAGGTGAAGCATGGGGGATTTTAAACAGACTTCAGAGAGGGACTTTTTCAAAAGAAGAAAAATAACCCTCAGGGTAACAAAGATTTAAACATCATTCTCTACAAAGAATTTTTTTTCTTCTTCAGGGTCAAGATCTCAATTTCTATCTCCCTTCAATTTCTGCCCCTTGTCATCATTTGTCCAGGTACACAGGAGCAACCGCAGCCCTTGACCTTGTTTCTACATGCAGCTAACACTGAACAAACACCCCTCAGACGCCCTTCCTGGGCTCTGTGGAATGAAGCCTGGAGAACAGGGACGCTATAAAGTGATGTACGTTTAGTCGGTTGGAGTTGTGGAAAGGTGGACGGAGTCCTTGTAAATAGGAATCAATGCAGAACACATTCTGTGGAAAGGAGGTAGGACAAGTGATCATCATCAACACAAGTGGGACGGAATTCGCGCCAGATCCTCCCCACACAGCATCTGAGGGCCAGTTGTCCACAGTGCTTCTTCTGGCAGCAATCCCTGTTCACAGGAAGCACAGCTCCTCCCTATAAGACAGTCAGAAATTGCTGTCAACCAATGATGATGTGTTTGTACTTCATCTGACTATGATGTCCGAGCAACTGATGGGGTTTCAATTGCTATTTTCAGGGACAGATCAAGGAAAAACAGCTTATGTAGGCTAACAAAAGACTGTCCACAGAATCCATATAAATACTTTATTAAGAAAACAGAAGAACTAAATGACAAACACAGCCAACCTGCTAGAGATAGGTATCGGTTCTCAGAAGCATGTATGCAGAGAAGTCAGGGGACAGGGAAACAGGGGCCAGGAAAGGGGAGGGAGAAACCACTCCCAGAAGCAGCATTCGCAGCAGCATTCCCCACTGTCTCAATCATTACAGCAGCTTTCTCCTCCCATTTCCACCTTGCCACTTTCAAGGAACCTGCTTGCTGTAGGATTATGCTAACTTTTGTATTTAACAGAAGAAAAAAAAAAAAAAAAAAGGAAAAACACCAAATGAATAACAACAATGACCTTCACCCTGCTAACGTGAAGTCTTCTCTCTGGGCTTGTAGCAATCTCTCAACAACTGATTAAAGGATTAACCACCCAATTTGTTCAAAAGAACACAAGATTTATATACTTATAAGGTCTGGGAAGACATGCACCTGAATTAGCATAACAATAACCTACACCAGAGGAATTGGACAGAAAAGTAATTCACATTTATAGTTTGAATTTTAAAACTAACTATGAAGTAGAAAATAGGGTCTATCTTGCCGCTAGCTCTGACCTCATTAAAAACTACATGTTGGTGTTATCTGTACTTCTCCAGCAAACAGGTCTAATTAGAAATGAAAATTGGGCATCAGTTGATTGTAGGTTAACGACAGACATATCTATACATGTTTTATCTGGGGATCTTAAAAGGGATTCCGTCTGATTCTAACTGGTAGGCAAAAGAGGTGAGTTCCCAGCTTCAATAGAGGATGGTAAACACCTCCCTGTGTTCCAAAGAAGGTGGGTCGGGCTGGAAGGGTGTCATTACAAGCAGTGAGCTCACACTGGGGAGGCAGATGCTAGAGAAACAACCTAATCTCAGGCTTTTGTTTTTTAATCAGGTCCCACCCTCTGCTGTACAGAACTGTTTACTCAAAAGGACAAGAATCAAATTCCCTGAGTTGGACAAGGAATACACCCTTTGGGGTGGGTCAGATGACTTGATTCAGGTACAAGAATTGGTTTTTTGGCTACAAAGGAAGATTCCCCAAACAAGTCAATGCAGGCAGCTGTGCCCTTGGGAACTGGCAGTTGACTTGAGGCTAATCCATCTGCTGATGTGGGAGAGTCCTCATGGGGAAACGAAAGGGCAGGGGAGAACCTACCACTACTTCCTCTGACCTGCCGGACAAATCCACCTTGCAGGGACCGACCTACAACCTCTGGTTCAAATCCCTAAGCAAGGTTTAGTAATGGACAAGAGGAAGGAAGAGACAAATTAAAAATTGTAGTACCAAAAAGTAGGACTGTGCCCTAAAACCCATACCCAGGAGCAAGCAAAAGAAATAGCACCAATGTGAATCCAGTTTTTCAGGTTCTGCAGCTCTCCTCCCAGTTAGAAGATGGATTGCCCATCTTCACCCTCCCTCCATCTTTCAGCTGGGAAGGTAATTGAGTCCAGCCTTAACTTGATCTTAAGTTTTAGCTCCTCAGCTGTGTCTCCTTCATAGGACTTCATCGTCTTCCTCTGCCTTCCAAGCCTTCCCTGATTGCCTTCACGTCCTTCAAAGTCCAAGCTCGCCTTCTCCTCTTAGATGCCCCAAATGGGCTGCTCTGATCTGGGCTTTACTCTTCTCTCCCTGAATTCATCCCATGGCTCTGCTTGCCGCCTGTCTTCTTCCAAAGCCTGCTTTGAGGGAAAGAAGGAAGAAGCCTTTCCAGAAATTTCTGCCACATTCTACTACCATAACTTTAACCACTGAGTGCCTGCCCATTTCTTTGCCTCTGGGTTGGTTTAAGTTGTTTCACTCTGTCTTTATGTATAATTAGCATGTGCCTCATCCGGGGTACCCACACACACCTCACCAAGAAATAGCCTGACTATTTCATGTGCTATAAACTTGCTCAGTCTCCACTGGGCCCTGCCTGTGTTGAGCTCACTATAAACCCATAAACGCCCGCCTGCGTGTCTGGGCCTTAGTGGTCAGACCAAGGACACCCAGAAACAAGCTAATCCAATTAGAACCAAGCTCAACACACAATCAAGCCCATCATCTAATTACAGCAGCTAATCCAATGTGAGGAGTGAACCCGAGCTAATGAGTTTTTGTTGTCGGTCTTGGTTTGGTTCTGATGGAAATATGTAAACCACATTGTTATACCACAGCACTTCTTGATTTTATTTAATTCCACTTGAATATTTCTTCTGTGCTGTTGAGACATAGGCTTATAGTCATTCGGACTCCAATTTCCAAACCAATGACACATTATGACAAAGGAATTTTTTTTGTTAACAGACTGATATAAAGGTACCATTAGAAAGCATACTAATAAAGTATCACAAGAATTGAAAAATAAGCATCATATGTACTCAATACTAAATTGAAACGTGTAGATTAATAACAACTTGTTCGCATGAGAGAAAAACTCAATTCAATTCAAGGGGATGGGGTAATGGGTGACTTGCCAGTGGGAATAATGTGCAGATATATGTCACACTTCCTGGGTTAAGGACAAAACTTGAACTTTACCTTACAAACGCAAACAATGTGACTTAATTGTACATACTCGCATATTAATCTGAAATAAGAAATAAGAAATAAGCATACCAGTGATATAAAATTAAGTCCTCTTTTACTTTTACATTAGCAGATCACCTATCATCTTTCTAGACAGAAATGAAAATTATATTAAGACTTTGGAAAAATCAAATTGGAACTTGGAACTCCTCCTCCACTGCCTTATAAAAGCCAAGGGACAAAAAAAAAAAAAAATAATAATAATAATAATAACTACTTTTCCAGCCCAACTATCATGAGGCACATGTGATCACCACAGATAGAGCAAAAAAATCCTGTTCATTCCTGTAATTTATTCCATGGTCATCTAGGAAATAAGCCTGGTAAGTGGTAAATAGGATTCTGAGATTAGTGAGAGAAGTACTTGTAGATGTGTTTATTCTGTGTCTCTGGCCCAATCCCTTTGTCACAGAAAGAAAAAAAAAAAAAAAAAGAAAACATGAAAGTGTGTGAGTCTTTTGGAATACATTCCTGGCACCCCACCAAAACCAACTCAAGCTCTAAGCAGGGTTGGGACTGCCCAAGAGGGGACCAGAGCGAGAAAAAGGAACAATAAGAATCCAGTTCAGGGCTTCAGTGAATGGGAAACCAGCACCAGTGGGGAGAGGAACAAAGATGACAAGGTCAGCTCAGACAGAGGCTGTGCCCAGAGAGTAGCCGAGTAGCCTCATTCTCGCAGATGCCAGAGCACCACTGGGGGCTTTACAAGGTCAGAATAGCCAAAAATGACTTTTTTTTTTTTTTTTTGGTAGGTGCTGATCAAAGTGATTTCCCAGCAGGGCTGCTCTGAAAAGCATCACAAAGGTTTAAAAACAAACAAAAAAAAAACCCCAACTCCTCAAGCCCATCTCCTCATCCTCCTGGGTCTCTTGATAATGAGTTGAAGCAGGTGACTCACATAGCAACCTCCATCCCAAGACTTAACCTCATGGAAGTATTTGAGGTTTGTGTTTATTTAACAGATACAGATCGATTTTGGCCACTTGGCTTTTATAAGGCAGTGCAGGAGGAGTTCCAAGGCAATGTGTATGATTTATAAGAGGAAACCATTTTCTGATCATTTTCCACTGAGGGGAAGAAAAAGATTAATTGGCATGAAGCAATTTTCAAGGTCGGCTCGGTGGCTTTGCACTGATGGGAGAACCATATTCCTAGCATCATAGAATTTTAAAGCTAGACGGGACCTTGGAGATCATCTCACCAACTTCCACATTTTCCAGATGAGTTATCCAAAATTGGAGATATTCAGCAATTTTCACAAGGTGACATAGTGCTATTGGCTAAGCCAGAATTAAAATAAAGGTCCCAGAGTCAACCTATAATTTCAGCTGTGTCCTGTTGCCTTCTGCTTATTAGCTGAGAAGCCACCTTGGCTTTAATCTCTAGGGAGAATACAATGGCCCAGACAAAGAATTCAGGCTTCTGGAAGGCCAGCTCAGTCTTATAAAAGTCATACAGACCTTGATATTGCCGGTTAGATTAATGGTTTGACTATTTATATTTATGAAGGTGTGGGTGTGAAGTGATGCAATTCTCACAAGAACACAAGCAGCTTCATTATTATTATAAATATTTTGAAAGAACTCACCTATGGACCCCTCAGGGAACCTTCCCTAACTCTGAGAGAGCCATCTGCTTACCCCAAGTGTTTCCTGATCTAGGAAGCCACCTGGAGGAATCAAATGTGCTCACTTAGGCATTGGAAATCAATTGTTACAAACATTCATCAACTCAAATAAAACCCTTCTTCAAAATCATCTGCCCACTGTGTTCCTTAAATAATTTTTCAACATTTAGGTCCCTCAGTCTATTACAAAAGAACAACTTTATTATCCAAGTAAAAAGATAGAACTCCTAAGATTCATAACTGTAGGGCACTCAAACTCTTCAATTTCCTGAACGTTCCAGCTTTTCTGCACTCGCCAGTGCTGCCTTGCCCCTCATATTTCCTGACCCAGCTGCCACTAACCTTGCATTAAACCTTGGTGGCAAATGCTGAGATTCCAGGCCTCTTCCTTTTATGGTCATTTGAGTGAAAAGACAGCTGCTCACTGTTACACTCAAGACGCCCTTTATCTACATGGAGAACATGGCGGATTCATTCCTGTATGGCTTCCAATGGCCCCTGCCACACGCCCTCATGCTCAGCCTGCAGAGGCAGAAGAGCTGAAATTCTGCTCAGCAGTCTTCATGCAGGTCACTCACCCTTTCTTTTCACACTTTTCCATCCCTTCTGGTTCCTTTGTCCCAGTTCCATTTCCCTGTAGCCACAGCTTCCCTCTGCTTTTATTTCTTGAAGACAGTGTGAGGAAGGGGAAGTTTCAAAGAGCAGGGTAGACACAGGAGCACAGGCCATGGCTGTTTCAGCCTTCGCAACACTATTCTCACAGGGCTTGTGTAGTCTGAATCTTCCGGTCTTTTGTCAGTGTTGGAGCACACGTGTGCGTTTCGGACAGATTTTGACAGCCCCAAGACCTGACATGCAGACTATACTGGGTGAAGATTTTATTAGATTTAATGGAATATGGAGACTTTTTTTTTTTTTTTTTTTTTTTTGAGCCAGCTCTCACTCTGTTGCCCAGGCTAGAGTGCCATGATGCCACCCTCACCTAGCTCACAGCCACCTCAGATTCCTGAGTTCAAGTGATCCTCCTGCCTCAGTCTCCAGGGTGGCTGGGACTCCAGGTGCCCACCACAACACCTGGCTGATTTTTCTCCTTTTAGTAGAGATAGGTCTCAGGCTAATCTTGCACTCCTAAGCTCAAGCGATTTTCCTACCTCAGCCTCCCATAGTGTTAGGATTACAGGTGTGACCCACAGCACCCAGAAAATGCAGTGGCACTTGCATTAACCTATTTTGGGCCAAGGTGACCAGATACATGCTAATACTTCTCTGGATGTTTTGGTGACCAGCCTCCAAAATTGTTTCATGTGGCTTCACAAATCCAGATTGTAGGATGGAAGGATAGAGAAGAAAAAAAAATCAGAGAAAAGGGAAGAGAGCTAGGGAAAAACAAAGTGGGAAGAAACAAGATATAGAAAAAGAATAGACCAGAATTCAAGACGTCTGTTTTTAATAGAAGATTTAACTAATTACTTGCAACTCAATTTTCTTATCTCTAAATATGAAGAACATGAAAAGGAAAATTACAGCCAGGTGCAGTGGCGCACATCTATAATCCTAACACTCTGGGAGAATCCCTTGAGCTCATGAGTTTGCCTGAGCAAGATCAAGACTCTGTCTCTATTAAAACTAGAAAAATTAGCCAGGTGTTGTGGTGGGCACCTGTAGTTCAGCTACTCTACTCTGGAGGCTTGGACCCAGGAGTTTGAAGTTGCAGTGAGCTACATTGATGCCACAGCACTCTAGCCTGGGCAACAAAGTAAGACACTGTCTCAAAAAATAATTAATTAATTAATTAAAATAAATAAAAATGTAGAACATAGTATCCAACTAAGAATGTTGTTGTAGAGAACAGATGTTATAGTCCATACAAAAGCACTTTAAAGACCATAAAACACTAGCAACTGTAGGGAATAATTTTTACAGTGGCAGAGTGGTTAAGAATATAGTCTGATTGCCTGGGTTCATTTCATCCTAGCTTTGCTTCTTATTAGCTATGTGAATTAACCCATCTGCACCTGAGTAGCCTCATCTATAAAATGGGCACAATAATTGTGGCCAGTTTTCATAGGGTTTTTAAAGGACCAAACATGGTAATCCATAAACTTAGCATGGTGTTTGGAACATATAAAGTATTCAAAATTGCTATCTATTGTTATTATTACCATTATTTTAATAGTCTAATAATAAAAAACACTTGAATAGTGTTTACTAAGTGCCTGGTTCTAAGTATTTTATGTGTACAAATCATTTAAAGGTAGAAAAACGTTATAACTGCCTCTGGGGTATAGAATCGTGGTACAGAGGATTCCTCACCCTGGAATTGCCAGTCCTAGCTCAGCCCTGTCATGCTGACTTATGTCTGCAAAGGACACATACACTTTCCTATCACAAAACTTCCCCTTTGTCCCCACATCCATCAAAATAATGTTCTTAGCTTTCCAGGCTAGGGGGAGAATGAGGGCTGGGGGGGAAGGTGTAGCTGTGGAACCCTCCAGATAACATCCAAAACCAAGGCTGCAGAATTTTCCAACACCAATAACCAATTCTCTGATGTCCAGGCATCAATGGGGCATCCAATAAATCTTTTGAATTCTGATACTATCTACCTAAATTTAGCATCAGTTTCCACAAGTTAAACAGACTCAGTCCCACAAGACCATTCACAAAACCTGCACTTTCTACACATCCGACCAACCAGCTACACATGGGGCTTCCCATGGTCTCTCTTCAGATTCAATAATCTGCTAGAATGGCTCACAGAACTCAGGAAAATACCTGACTAATTTTTGGCAATTTATTATAAAGAATACAACTTAAGAACAGCCAAATGGAAGAGATGCAGAGGGCAGGGTATGGTGGGCGGGGCTGGAGCGTCGTACTCTCTCCGGGGCACCATCTCCCAGGAGCTCATGGTGTTCACCACCCCAGGGACTAGAATGACCAAACCTATCACTGGGCACCAGTGGGCGAGACCTGAACAGAATTGTTCAAAGTATGTTCCCACAGGATAACACCCACAGGAAAGTCCCTGAAAAACAGATTCTGTGGAATTGAGAAAAACCGCACACTGTAGTGGCCTTGTGGTTATTCACATTAACATATTAAAGTCTCCAAGAAGTAAAGAAATTTGTCTAACTCTGCTTACCTCCAAATTCCCAGACCCAAATGGCCATGGAATCCTTTGTTCTGCATTAATACATCTTAAAGGAAGAAAACTTGGGGGTGAGGGGATGTTAAATGGGAAAACTTTTCTGCCCCTCCAGGTAACATGCACCACTTTCTAAAAATCTTTAAATACATTGCCAAACATAAAACAGTCAATCTGACTATTTCAGAATGAAGATGTTCAAAATGGAGTAGTCAGAGTAAATGGTAAGGGAAGGGCACAGCCTTGTAGAAAATTACACCACGAGTGGGCCCTGACTGTTCACCAAACTTTTCCAAGCACGTAGGATTGATTGCATTTTCGATGTTAGGCTTCATCAATGACTTTCTCTGGCCATTAAATACAAGCGAAAAATGCCATGGGATTCGTACAAAAAAGTAGTAAAAGCTGTATAAGTCACCACGTTCTTTTCCCACTGGCAAAGTGATTGTAGAAGGCTGAGTTGAGATGTGGTCTCAATGGCCTGGTTCCTCCTGGACTCTGATGAGCAGAGTCCCGTTTATGATCCATGACAGACACACAGTCAGAGAGAGAGAGATGAGTCTTTGTTACAGTGAGTCAGTGACGTTCAGGTGCAGTTTGTTATCACAGATTAGCCTGTCCGAATACTGAACATCAATCTACTGACTCCATTTTTGCCTGGCATTTTTGTCTTACTCTCTTTAAGTCAGAAACATAATCATTATCTACGGACTGAGCTCACCCTAAAAAACCAGCTCTTTTCAAGAATGTTTAGAAAAGAATCTTTCAATACACAGAAACTCCTCACTCTCCATTCAATGCTTCTCCCACTGTGTGGGGAGAATCAGCCTCAATAGTTTAGAAAGATTCCTGCCTAATTTTATTGAAAAGGGAAATCACTGCACTCTCTTTGTAGATGGTACGACTGAATAATTCATTGAAAGCTTCATTATCTATAATTGTGATAACACACACTTTAAAATAAAGTATTGCACATATCAAATATCCTTGATACATTTTCGAGCAAATATGTGCACATATGTAATCAGCTGTGGTAATCAACTGCACATCAACAAAGAATCAGAGTGTTTCAGGGGTGTAAAGACGCCGCTACAGTGAACAATCATTTGGCAGTGTGGCTTATTTTAATAGACACATCACTTTAAAATAAGTCTTCACCATCTGCTGCAGCCTCTAATTACAAATGCAACAAGAACGTAATTCACAATTGCATCATTAAAAAGTAAGACATAAGGGATTTAAAGCACGCCTATGTCCTTTTTTAATGCAGCAGACGTCTGTTCATCTTGTGTTTCAGGCACAAATTGGCGGTAAAACTTTCTTTTCTTCCATACTGAAATTTCCCAGAGAGTAAAATGCTGCAGGAGACAAGAGGAACTCCATATAAGGGTGTTTAGTTGTCATAAATATTCATAGGCTATAAACCTATTGATATTAGATTTACTCATCAACAATGTTTTTCACAGGCAACAAAACCTATCTTTAAATAATTTACATATGAAGATTAAAAAATGTCTACTCGGCAAGAATTAGGGATAAAACAACTTTACCTAACCCATGTAAATAGCTTAGAAATTCACATCTGTCTATAATAAACTAACCTTTCAGCAGCTCACTTTCCAAATGTTCAAAGCTGGCTTGAAGATTCAGACCTCTGTTAGGCCCATAATTAATATAAGAACACATAGTACTAAAACAGCTTGTTGAAGGTCAATTCTCAATTTTTGCTCTCACGTCAAACATTAATTATTCAGAGTACGGAGCCAAAGGGATGCACATGTCAGTAAGAAATCTGGACTTGCAAGACCAACCCTCTGAGATACTTTGGCCTAAAATGAGGGTATCCCTCACCAGATAGGTCAGAGTCATGGTTATGGCCTTGAGGTCTAAATAGCAATATTATTAAATAAACAATATTAGATAATTAAATACTATTTTAAAAGTAGAATACATTCAGTTAAACCTTTAAAAATAATTTTTTTTTTTTTTTTTTTTTTTTTTTTGTAGAGACAGAGTCTCACTGTACCACCCTTGGGTAGAGTGCCATGACGTCACACAGCTCACAGCAAAAAAAAAAAAAAAATAATAATAATAATAATAATAAATATTTTTAACAAATAATCATTAACTCAATTTTATTACTAATCACAATAGGAAATTTAATAGAATATATGTGCCCAAGTGTGCATGTATGTGTGTGTTACGTGTATGTGTATATATATTTTTTAACAGGGTTTCTTTAGTCATTCCTAATCCTCAGCAAAAAGCACTAATAGCTTAATGTAGCCCTCGATTTCCTTGTCTGCTGGTGTCATTTACATAATAATTGATATTTTAAAAAATGAGATATGTGAAGATTTCTTAAGCTAAGCAGAGAGAATGATACTCCTTGCCTTCCTGTTGTGGTACCATTTATGTGCAAAACTTCGTGATTTTCTGTAGGTATTTTGTTTCATACTATTTGTGTCAATAGGTGGCTTATATTCCATTGTTCTACACTCCTGGAATATGTGAAACATGTGACAAATATTCTCACCACAAAGTTATATCAACAAAAATATATAATTTTTACCTAATAGATTCCAAGAGATGGCCAATAGTACTGGGTCTAAAAAAAAAATGCATGAACCTCATACACAGCCACTGATGGATTATTACTACTTTTCTAAGAAGTTAGCTTGGGATACACTGACTGCTATATTGTCTCTTTCATTTCGCAGGATTTCAATGAACTAAGTTACTTGGAAACTGTCCAGAATTCTCTTTCATTTCCTCTTTAACCCACAACCTGCTTTCACATACTAGGCATCTTCACTTCATTCTTCCTGGATGCTATGCCCCTTCCCCATAGGGACTGCCTCCCAGAGGAGGTGTACATGCCAGAGCAGCAGAGAAAGCAGAGTAGCACTCTCAGTTGTGAGAGCTATCTCGGCACGTTACCAGAGGTCACCATCTTGTTTCATTCATGCTAGCCTTTTCCTGTCTTGATCAGAGTTACTTCCTGTCCTCTGTGGTGCTCAAGGGAACCTCCCTTCCCATTTACTCTCCCACCCCATTTTTATGGTACACCCCTTTATCACAGGCTTAGAGTCCTAGAAATCACAGTCAGCTATATGAAGTTCTTTATTTTTCATATATACTACATATATATAGCTAACATCAAAGATTCTTCATTACACCTCAAATGTAAAATGTAAAAATGTTCTTTGCTTTCCCTCAAAGAACCTATAATTATAATAGTTTTTTGCTATCACACAGATCATTTTCATCTCCTCAATCTTGAGATTCTTTCCCCTTCAGAGTACAAACTTCTGTTGTTCCAAATTTAAACCCATGATCCTTAATAGTCACCACACTGACCATTTTATTCACAGAAATTCCACATATTCAAAACTAATCCCTAAAAGATATTGGAGTCATAAAACCTCAGTCACAGGAATATAACAATTTTTAAAACAGTCAAACAAAACTAAAGTTCTAATACTAAAATGTAAAGCAACTTCTCCACAAAGCTTTATTATTCCATTTGCCAAGTAACATAACTTCACTTTCTTACCAAAGAGAAAAAGTGAACTTTAAAAGCTATCATAGAATGCAGAAATAAGATCCTAAAAGAGTCTTAGGGAGGACACAAACTCCTAATTTGGCTTTGTGTCTTCAGTCAGAAAGGAATGCACGTAAGCCATCTCTGGAGGATGCTCTTTGCTACACTTTCTTCCAGAAATGTCCAGGAGAGCTCCCAACACCACACACACACACACACACACACACACACACACACACACACACACACATCTCTCCACTCCCAATTTGTGGTCATGCATTTCAGGGCCCCTCAGCCCCCTTTGGACAAGTTCTTCCTTACTCAATAGAAAAGGAGAATAGCTATCTATTTTTCAGTCCAATCAACAGTCTTTCCCGTGCTTTCAGATTTATTGATCAAGCTTCCCCCATTCACACCTTCTCTTTATTAAATAATATGCATGCTTTTATCTCATCATGAATTTCATTTTACCAGTATTATTTAGTCAGCATCAATCCTTTTCCTTAGAAGTTTTAAATGTATACATGATCTATGTGTTTACGATTTAACTTAAAAAAAAAATGGCTGTTGAAAAAATAAGTAAATAAAATAAAATATTATCTTGAAAAAAATTATAAAAGTGATTTTTAATCACTAAAGCCACATCAAATTTTAACAGAAATTTTATGGTTTTTACCATTTTGAGTTTTCTTTCTTTCCAGAAATTTCAATTTTCCTATATCAAATTCTGCACATCTAAATTTTGTCAAGAAGGCTTAACTTGGGCCATCAGTTTTTTTAGACAATAAGAAATTCTACCATGAGTTGTTTTAGCTATTATCAGTTTTATTTTATTGCCATCAGCTTTATTTGTAATAGCTCTTATGAATGTCATTAAAGAAAGCAAGTATTTATTTCTTAGCTAACACATAGAAAATTGTCAGCAGTTTTTGTGAGGCAGAAATAAAGGGTATAAAAAACAGGATCTATAAAAGGGGAAACAAAATACAAGAAAAGACCCACAAAAGTGTAGAAGCAAAGATCCCCACCGGTTAATACAGATTTACCATATTAACAGTTCAGCTCCCAAACACATGGTGTTCTCAAAATGGTAGACACATAATTTTAGCTTTGTGACAAGTTTTCAGTTATCATGCAGCATATTCTCTAAATGGTTTCATCAGTGCTCTATGAAAAGGGAAAGCTTCACCCTAGAGTCTTCAGTCATCTGTCCATTCCTTCACTAAAGCAACAGGAGACACTCACAATGTACCAGGCAGGGTTCGTTCTCATGGACAAGACGGAACCACATATTGTGACAACTCAATGAATAAATACATGCAAATTGTGATCAGCACAGGAGGAATGCAGAGTCAGAGGGAAGGAAAGCCTCAGGGAGGAAGTGAAATCAGATTTGAAAGCTGAAGAGTAAGACGACAGAGCTGGGAAATGACAGATGAGCAGACAGCAGGCACTGTGAGGCCAGGAAGAGCTTGGAAGCCTACAGGACAGAGGGGAGGTGGGCACCTTTGGAGCTCAGTGAGCAAGGGAAATGGCCCAAAATGAGATCTCTCCCTCTGACGAGTACAAATTGGCAAACAAACAAAATGTTTATTTACAATGAATTTAAACATTGGAAACAAATATCAGAACTAATGTCAGCTGCTTTAATTTCACTTTCGGTTTTCCACCAAACTTGTTTTCAATTCACCTAAAGGACTCAAACCTCTCCTCCCCAAAAAATTAAAAATTATGTAAGTATGCAAGTCATATTTCATATTAACAACTCTAAGATTACATTTTTTAATCTGCTTGAGGGATAATTAGAGGTCTGCTCTTACTCAAAGTTCCTGAAACATAATTTTCCCTACTGGTTTATCCCAGTGTGCAAAGCCCTAAGGAATATTTCAGCAACAAAGACCTTCCCCCATCAAACACAGGAAGAAAACTAACTTCATTTCCTCCTGTTCCTTCCTGCCACAAATCTACCTTCATATCAGAAGATAAACTGACCCCCAAACACAGGTGTAATTCAATATTCTATTTCAAATGCCATCGGATTTGAAACCCAAGTAATTAACAGCTCACTAGGGACCCTATTGAAATAAAACCAACTTTGATCCTAGTTCCAAATCCCTTGCCAAATGGATGGGCAGCCCGACCCCCTCTGCTTTCACATTAATTGAAATGAATAACTATATCAGAAGAATGCTGTATGCAGGAGAGCAAGTTATAAGGGGGGTGTGTTTTCAGCTTGATTATTAGAGGAGCTAATTTGAGTGTTGGGTTAGGATAAATATTGACATGCACAATCACTCTCCACTGTGAACTAAGCCAGCATCGTGGCTCTCCAGCATCTGGGAGGAATAGAGATGTATGAGATGTGATATGTTGTAACTTTAAGGTACCAACGTCTGGTTATTTTATTATACTGCAGAGAAGAGCCACATTTTATTTCTAACATTTTAATACCCAGAGAATGGCCTTCTGGTCCAGTGGGTGAATATATACAAACTAAATGTATACAACAGGATAATTCCCAGTAATTTGTTCTTCTTTTATTTAAATGCTTTGATTATCTATAGTGGCTTTCATAGCACCATCCAAACGACATATGAGCTTTTGTATAGAAACCACTTGGATAAGGCCAAAGGTTCCCTGAGTGTGATGAATTACTTTGAATATACTGGGAGACATAATTAATGCTCATGGGTACCTACCAGACAATAATCATGACAATTTGTTGAGCTCCTACTTTTTGCCAAGCACCATACTAATGACATCAGGCTCTGCTCTTAACCCAGCTACAAGGTACCTCTTAGCTACAGCACCAGGACAAAAGTCAGGTTTGGTTCCATCTCTACCACTTTGTGCTCTGTGACCTTGCACAAATCACTGTCCCCTCTCTGAGCCTCACTTTCTTCTTCTGTAAAATAAAGATAATAAAACCTACCTCAAAGAGCCATTGTAAGAGTCAACTGAAACTTTAAACCATATTCACATATAAAGTATTTTCAGACGACAATGTTCTGACTGTAATAATATTTATTACCAATCATTGTTTATGAAATACCTATAAATTGCCAACAAGTGAACTGGATCTTTTATAAGCATTCTCTCCAATCCCCACACAATTTAAAGAGTAAGTATTATTCTCCCTTTTCAGAGAGGAAAAGGGATGTGCAGAAAGGAGAAATATCTTGTCTGAGGTTTAGCCATGACAAAATGTTCTGTCCGTGATGGCAAAATATTCTCAGAGATCAAACTGGCAAAAGACAAGATCAGCCCTATTGTCTTCTGAATTTTCTTAAAGTTTCTGGAAATAATCTATCAATGTTGCATATATGCAATCACTATGTGCATGTGTGTATGTGTGTGTATAAAATGCACATCTGTAATCAATATACTATGTAGCCAATCACACGAGCAAAGTAAAATTTCTGCATAGGGAGTGAAAAGTCATGGAGTCAACTGGTGTCTCCTTGCCCTCCCTAGAGCCCAATTAAGTAAAATTAGCATGTGCCAAGGTGGAGAAGGGGAGCCACTGGGGTTGTAAATTTCCCTAAGGTGTCAAAGGAACAGCAGCTCCTGGGTGAGATATGGGACCTTCCCATCTGCTGGGGATATTCATTGCTTTCCAAATGGCCTTCCTAGGCTAAGTAACAGCATGCTTGAATTGGGTGACGGCTTCTGCCCAGTTGTATTCATGACCCCTATAGAGTTCAAAGACATGTTATACTTTCTCCTTTAGATTCTCAAAGTGTAAGTGAGCTTATATCAAGTAAGAAAATGAAAGTTGCAAGTAAGCTGTGTCATTGTAGGATATGCATCCATAGGTCTCTAGGCTCTTTGTGCAATTCCACTAACTACAGACCACCTGTATAAGTCAGGAAAAACTAGCCTGGGCTGGAAAATTAAATGCTAAGTTCCCTGTGGCTGACTACAGCAGAAGTTTATGTCCTGCTTAGGCAAAGTCCTGTTCTGGTTGAAGCAGCTCTCCAGGGCAGTTGCCCTCCTTTCTTCTTGGGGCTTCACCATCTCACTAAGAGACCTCCACAGTCAACGAAGCAAAGGAGAAAAAGCTAGAGGATCAGGCTAGGCACAGGGGATCACGCCTGTAATCCCAGCACTTGGGGAGGTCAAGGCAGGTGGATGGCCTGAGCTCAGGAGTTCAAGACCAGCCTAAGCAAGAGCAAGACCCCATCTTACTAAAAATAGAAAAACTATCTGGATGTTGTGGCAAGTGCCTATAGTCCCAGCTACAAGGGAGGGTGAGGCAAAAGGATCACTCAAGCCAAAGAGCTTGAGGTTGCTATGAGCTACAACGTCACAGCACTCAACCCGGATGACAGAGTAAAACTCTGTCTCCAAAAAAAGCTGGGGTTGGTGGTGGTGCTGGTCTATGTGTAGACCCTGCTTCCGCCTAGAAACAATACATGTCATGCTCATTTCAGCAGCTGGCCCTAGTCACATGGACTTCCCACAAGGGTGAATAAATCCCATCTTATGCTACATGACAAGGAGAAGAAAGCCCAGGGGAGCACTTATGTCCCCACCACCACTCCCATATGCAAAGGCACTGTGCTTGGTGCTGGGATTCAGGATAAATTAGACCCAGACCCTACCCATGATGGGCTCAGATAGAAAAGACACAGAAATATAAATATACAGCATTTCCCATAAAACAAGGACACTGTTATTTGTCTTACAAACCAGCAATGAATACGATGCATTGGAAATGCAGAGAAAGGAGCAATTAATTACAAGGATTTCATAGGCCCAGTAGCATCTGAATGTCAATGAAACTAATTTTCATATCACTCAACCAATGTACAGTAGGACAATATCTGAGACCAAAAAGGTAGCATAGGGCTGCTGCCAAGCTGCTCAAACCCTCCCAGAATGATCTCTAGCAGCAGACTGGAGGGAGTAACAATTAGAAGCAAATCCTGAAACTGTAGGCCCATCTCACCCTTGTGGGGAATCCGGTGTTTATAAATAATACAAATGTGTGCATGTTAACATAGCTTGTGTTAATGCAAACAGCACCTTTTCCCCCATAATTAAAATACCAAGTAAAATTAATACTGTGTTTACTTCTTGTTGTTGTGATTCTCTGTGCTTGTAGCACACCCTGTGGGCCTCCCTGCAGGCCCGTGGGCTCCTATGTGAGAAGCACTAAACTGGGGATAGTTCAGAGCCCAGAGGTCAGCATTAGGGCCTTGACTCTGCCCAGGGTGAGGATGTGGCTGCACCTCAGTCTGCCCACCTGTCAAATGAGATAGTACAAATGCCATTTCAATGTCTCATTTCTCTACTATGATAGTGTGACTTTGAAAATTTATGCTGCAGATACACAGAAGCCCATTAACAGTCTAGGTGGATGCTGTGAATTAACTCCCTGGGCCTGTGTACCAGCATCCTTTCAGGTAGAGAGGTGGAAACCAAAAATTTCATTTCCCAAACTCTCCTACAGTAAAGGTTCTTCCTGAAGCCAAGATGTGCTCCTGTGTGATTCCAAAGGCAGGAGTGTGGGGGTGACCACCTGCCACCGGCCTGCTCCCTTGGCTGCTTTCCTTCTGGCAAGCACAGTCGAGGACACGTGAGGCTTTCCCGTGACAGCATGCAGGGTCCCTCCGCCAGCTTGCTGGGAAGTTGCCTACTGGTGGTGGGGATGATGCTTCTTGACAGGATGTGCTCTGGAACATACCAACAGTGGAGGCTACAGGGGTGGTACCTTCCTAGGGGGTCAGTTTCATATATTTCTGGAAGTTGTTCCTGAAAATCTAGCCTGGTGGTATCTGCTCAGGGTATTTTATAAGCACTTTGTTTCTTCTATTATATGTCCTTCTGCTCTAAATATAGGCAGGGCCCTCTGTTTAATCCGTTAATTAGATAGTTTATGATCATTCTGACTTTTCTTGACCTCAAGTTCCTTAATCTGTGGAGGACAGTAACTTTGAAAAGAATGAGTTCCTGGAATGTGTCTGGGCCACCTCAGGAACCAACCCCAGTTCCAGAGAGCTATTTTTACTCTGCCAAAAGATATGAATAAGGAAGGGCTTCACCTGGTAATAAATATGTGAGAGCAAGAAACCCACAAAGCAGAGTTTTGGGCAAACTACTCAAAACAAAAATTAATAGGCTGCATAAAACCAGGGAGAAAGTGCAAGCAGAAGAGAATGTCTGCCTCTCCAGAGCTCAGTGTACCCACAGCAGTTAATGGGCGTGTCAGGATGCACCTTTCTCATGCTCCAGGCCTCCTGCTGGATGAACACACCTTGGAATGGGAAAGCCCCCAAATAAGCAGGAAGACTTTTTGCTTCTGGGGACAATGGCTACCTCACCTTAATGTTTCTTCAAGAGGGACACTGATCACAGTTATGATTTAATAAAACAAAAATTAAAAAAGAAGGAGGCAGAGTATGCAGGAGAATAGCAGAAGTGCCAGCAAATGAGGAATGAGGCACGTAGCCTCCAAGAACATCAAATGCCGAGAAGAGAGCCTCACAGACTCAGCAACTGGGGGACCCACCCAAATAAAACATTGGTAAAAGGCCATGGTGTGGCCCTGAGGCCCAAGGAGAGGTCCTGGGTCCCAATTCTGCAGTCCATTGAAACACAACTGACATACTTGGTTGCCAGCCAAGTCCCATAAACCAAAATGACTGATAGCAAGTATATGACCCTCTGCAGAGCCCAGGAGAAGGGACAAAGGAGAATGCTCTATGCCTGAAGCAACACGAAAGCAACTCTAACCCTGACCCTGAACTTGACCCTGACCCTGACCCTAACCCTCTGCCAAACCCAGGAGAAGGGGCGAAGGAGAATGCTCTATGCCTGAGGCAGCAGGAAAGCAAGAAACCCTAACCCTGACCCTGATCCTGACCATGACCCTGACTCTGACCCTGACCCTGATCCTAACTCCCCTGCCCCCACGCTAGGAATAATGAGTGGTGATCAAAAGATTGCTCTTACATGGGAATCTTAGTCTCCATGTGCAATCTGCCAAGGAAATACTGTGACAGAGTTCATGAAGTAACCAATTTCCTGGTCTCCTATTTTACAAGACTCCTTCAGTGAGATTGGAAGGATGTGTTCTTCCTCACCCAATGAAAGCTGCAGCTCCACCTGGAAAAGCTACCTTGGAACCAAAGATGAATGTTGATTAGGCCAGGTGAGGAAGACGCTTTTGTTAATTTGGTATCTGCATAGTTCTCAAGAATCTCCAGAAGCTTATGCACGTGGGAGCCATGGGAGGACCTGCAAGTAAAGACGGCTCCAAGGGGCGTTGCCTACAAATGCCTTCCTTACATTCGCTACCTGGAAGTTTAGGTGCTGTGGGGGGCTCAAGACCTCTGCCACTGCTCCAAGTGTGTCCAGACTTAATTTCTGGCTGCAGAGTAAACATATTTCTGGATTTTTCATCTCTTCAGGGAATGTTCCTCTGAATTCCTGGTTACATGTCATTTAGGAACTTTCCAGCTCTCACAGGAATAAAACTGACCGCCCAGCACTGTCATCACTCTGGACTCTCTGAAGTCACCTGTCTGTGGACACCACCCATGAACTCAAAACCTACCTCCTAAATGGACCTTAATTCCTTGGGTTCATGTACAATGCTCCCAAATCCTTTAGAAAACTGTTTTTTGCGGCATATCCTTTCAGATAGCTGTAAGGGGTCCAGATGATAAACCCATTTGTGTCCCATCTTGGACGCTGTGTCAGAGCAGAGATGGGGTGCAGAGAGTGAACCTGCAAAGTGCAGAGTGTTGTGCACCCCAGCAGCACTCTGGGGCGGCACAGTGCAATAGTGTAAGGGACCCCGGGCAGAGAGTTGGGGCCTCAGCAAAGTCTTGTCTTGGAGGTTCACTTGCTCTCTTGGGCCCTCAGTTCCTGTCCTGGAAACTCATCCACTTCAGTTAGCATCACATGAACACAGTGATGTCCATTTTTGAGCCCTGATATCCTAAGTTAATAAAGTAGGACAGTGGCAAGAATAGGAGTTTCCTTGTCTCCTATGACCGGGAACCTGTTTATTAGCCCCAAACATCAGGTAGTCAAATCATATGGAATACGCCCTAGATTAGAAACCAGGTGAAAAGAGAAGAATACCTTTCATATAAAAAAAGCGGTAATAGCAACTTGCCTTTCTGAAACATTGTACCCTTTTTTAAAACACTAGAGTGCATTTATCTCACTTAGCCTATTCTGTGATCTAGATGAGGAAATTGTGAAGCTCTCTGTCTCTAGCGTGCTTTTTACAGCAAGAACATCATGATAAAAAAACTGGGTACTTGCTTCTACTCTATCTAGATTTCTGCAGCTCTCAGACTTGGAACCCTGAGTTCTTGTTTTACTTGTGCATAGAAAACGTTCTGTAGGAATCACCCGGACTGGACTCTGAGGCCAGGGGAGCACCACCGTCTTCAACCATCAGAGAGGGGAGATTGTCCCTGACAAAGCCTCCTGGGGGACACAAGGCAGATATTTGTGAGAAATTCTCACATTTCTGCCTGAAACGTGGGCTCCTGTAGGAAGCTTAGGAGGAAGATGCTAAACTAAAGGTGGGGTATCCAACCTTTTTGTTTCTCTGCCTCACATTGGAAGAAAAAGAGCTGCCTAGAGCCACACATTATATACACAAACACTAACGAAAGCTGATTAGACAAAAAAGAAAGGAAGGAAGGAAGGAAGGAAGGAAGGAAGGAAGGAAGGAAGGAAGGAAGGAAGGAAGGAAGGAAGGTCTGAGCATACTTTCTGGAATATAGACACCCACAGATAAGC
Organism: Loris lydekkerianus; assembly: GCA_963574355.1. NCBI lineage: Eukaryota > Metazoa > Chordata > Mammalia > Primates > Lorisidae > Loris > Loris lydekkerianus. The sequence continues at coordinate 7,823 of CAUYPK010150990.1, read as the reverse complement.
AAAAAGCATCCTCTCAAAATCAGCATGTGGCCCACAAGCTACAGGCTGGACATCCCTGAACCAAGACCAGCCCTCAGAGCTTCGCATTTTACCCTGGGCTGGAACATGCCTGCCCTGGGTCTGGTCCCTTCCTGGCACCCCATCCTGCTCTGCTAGCACCTTGCATTTCTTCCATTCCTCTCCTCCCTTCTCACTTATGTTTCCGTGACTTCTTCTTCCTCACCCTCTGCTCTCTCTGCCTCCTCTCTCTGTCCCTCCTCCCTTCCCTTCTCTCCCAAGGAGCTGAGGAGCCTGTATTTTGATCCTGGGTGGTGTTGATGGGGACTAGACTCTTAGGAAGAAAAATAACTCAGAAGAGGAATATCTGGCCTTCCATGGAGTTCTCTTCTTTGTTCCTTCTCGGTGCGGCTATTGGATTAACTGTTTGGTTTGCTGTCTTTCTTTCATAGGGAAATACACATACTTAAAGGAGTCTGGTGTTGTGATACGTGTTTAATTATTAATAAATAACAAATTATTATTATAAATTATAAATAATTTATAATGTATTTATTTATAATTTATAAATTATAAATAAATTAAAAATAAAAATAAAAAAATTATTTCTAAATTATAAACAAATTACAATTATAAATAATTATAATTTATTTATAAACAAATAATTACAAAGTAATTTATTTATTTATAAATAAACAAACAATATTTGTTTTTGATATAGACAACAAATATTGTCTATATTTGTTTATTTTTGCCAAATAATTCTACAGATTTCTCAGCAGTTGGCTGGTTAAAACTCTTCTGCATTCTCTTCTTTTAATAAAGGTCCTGGCCTCCCTGTGTTGATAGAATCATTTGTTATACATGTGACTTTATCAGTGAACTTGATTTCTAAAATACCCTCAGACTTCACCTTATGACCTACTCCCAGGGAGTTATCCGTCTGGCCCTACCTGGAAAGGAAGCATGTAAAAAGAACATTATTTTTGTTTCGGAATTTTTCCAGCATAAAGACTTGCTTTCATTTGTTCTGTAATTAGCTGTTTTGGAGCTATTTTTCAAATTTATCCATGAAAAGAGGCAGAGAATCCCAATGTATCACAGTGGGCATTTCCACATGTCCCTGGCATCTGAACATGAGAGGCAGCATTTTTTGCTGTGAAGTTTTGAATTAGAATACGGCAACCCTTCCCTAACTTTGTTGTCCCTAGGTTGGCAAAGGGTTAGTTATAGGGCCCCAGCGAGGCTGCACCTCCTGATCTAGTGACCAAGGGTGTGGCAGTCTTTATGGCACAAAGTCAGTCTTCAGTTTGCAAATTCTAAGATGATTTTCATAATGACCTCAATTAGTATCACAGAAACCTCAATACTTCAGTCATTTGGCAATTTTGGGAAAAGTGAGAATATTCACCTGTGTAAAGCTCTCATATGCAAAGAGGAAAACCTAAACTCTAACTTCTCACTTGGGAAAACACAGGAGTTTGCATATCACACTGAATTTTCTAAAATTATACCACTTGAATCACTAATTCTTAATGCATCAGACTGGTAAATACACATTAGCAACTTTGAAGTGGAACAATTTCCTTCTCACATGTGGGCTCAATCCATAGACTTCAATTGTTGCCCTAGCATATATAGTAAATATAAAGTTTTTCATTTTAAAACTACACAAAGATGATAAACACAGACTCTATTATCTACTCAATCTGCTAATTTCTAGGAAAAATATTTTTTTCCACAGTTAATTTTCATTTTGTGTTGTACTATGTCTACGGTATGATATCGTAACAAGATCGTGGCCTTGGGTTTGAGCCACTCATTTCCACACATGGAGTGCTTTCATATTTATAACTTTATTTTTATTGTGATTCACACAAAAGTCCGTGATGCAAGCACTACCATTTCCTCATCTCACAGATGCTTTCTTTGAAGGCTGGAAAACATAAGTCCCATGCCCAGGGCCTCAGAGGTAGCTGGAGCAACGCTGAGATGCCCATCCCAGGCTCTCTGACTGGAAGTCCAGTACTCAGTCCATTCCCTGCCATCTAGCCTCCCCAACAAATGTTATGATGCAGCTACACTTTTGGCAGTAAGAGTGATAAGTGGGAAACCTCAGGTATCAAAGCACCTCAAAGAGCTCTCTATTCTGTATTCCTTCTCAATAGCTCTCAAAAATTGTCACATATTCAAAAAATGAGCTATCACACAGCAGAGTAGAACCTGGAAGCATCTGAAAGATGACAGGAAACTTGTAGGGGTGAAGTTTCCTCTTGGAAATGTGAACTACGGTTGGGAGGATTCAAGAGTTGAAAAGATAAGTAGCTAGCTTCACTTTACCAGGACCACAATACAAACCCAAGATTAGACCCTGAGACTTCTGCAGAGAAGGCAGATCCTCTTTCCAAAGCATAGTTACATGTTCATAGAATTCAGAGATCAGGGGAACAAAATAAATATTCTAACACCAAATTATCAAGTGGTCATAGCTGACTAGTTCCTTGTCTTCCTACAGAGGTAGGAGAGATATAGTAATATTTTCCCTTGCTCTTTGCCCAGAATCTCAAAAGTAATAGTCAACAAAGGAAGATAGTAGGGAGACACTTCAAAGAACTAAAAGTAGACCTACCATTTGAACCAGCAATCCCACTACGGGGTATTTACCCAAAGGAAAAAAAGACACCTGCCCTTGAATGTTTATTGCAGCACAATTTATAATTGCAAAGATGTGGAATCAACCCAAGTGCCCATCAATTCACCAGTGGATTAATAAAATGTGGTACATGTATACTGTGGAATACTACTCAGCTATAAAAATGATGAATTAAAACATTTTCTAACAACTGGAATGAAACTGGAGAGCATAATCCTAAAGGAAGTATCTAAAGAATGGAAAAACAAGCATCTATACTTGCTATTAAACTGAAACTAACTGATGAGCACACATGTGCACACAGAGAGGTAAAACTCAGTGGAAATCAAGCAGGAGAGGGGGAAGGGAAAGAGGGGCTAGGTGAAAACCTACTGAACGGGTACAATAAACACTATCTGAGTGATGGCCACACTGCCTCAAGCATTGCAGAAGCAATTTATGTAACCAAAAACATTTGTATCCACATAATATGTTAAAATATAAAATAAAGCTGACTATTGATAACTGCATATTAAAAAACTGAATTGAAGGAAAGAAGTCATGTCTTAAAAGCTCAAGGTTATGAAAGGATGCTGGTAGATTTTAAAAGGTATCTACGGTTAGTGTGTAAATGCAACTTTCTGCCACTTCCTTTTTAGGCAGGTCAAACCCCAAAGCTATACTATCTTCTTGGAATCCCTGGCTCTCCGGAGAATCTGAGACTCATAGGCAAATAAGGCAATGATTAGTGCTTAATATCAAGTGTTCGTATTAGTCTGAACTGTCTAGTTGCAAGTGACAGAAAACTAATTCAAAACTGCTAGGAGTTGGTTTCAAGAAACAACTGAATGGACGGTGTCTGTGGCTCAAAGGAGTAGGGCACTGGCCATATACTGGAGTTGGTGGGTTCAAACCCAGCCCCGGCCAAAAAAAAAAACCAAAAAAAAAAAAAAAAAGTAATATGGACAATTTACCATTTTCATTAGTTTGCTCTCTCTTCTCCTCACCCCTGCCCAGTGTTTCTCTTTGTGTGTGTCTTCACTTTTTCCTTCTTTTAACATATCCTCCATGAGTTAGGATGGGCCAAGAGGGTACTGGGGAATTCACAGCTAGAGAACACGAGGATTATAACATCTCAGATAGTAGCCCAAAAAGAAAGAGAGTGTGTCTACATAAAAATTCCACAGAAAAATTCTCACTGTCTTGGCTTGTGTCTCAAACCCACTCCTGGGGTGACCACCATGAGAAAGCAGATGGGAGCACTGTGATTCCTCAGGTCTCTGTCACATGACCTCCATGCACCATGCTTACTGCTGTTGTCTATACGACCAGAATCAAATAAGGTGAGAACATCCTCTCTACCTACCTAACCCCATCAAAAGAGAAAGTAATAAGATCAGAACAAGGATTGGATGAAGGAATACAGAGGAAAACATGAGTATCCTCTATAAAAGCCAAGGCTCAGGTCATCCTGGTTCTCTAATTCACCAGTGCCAATGGAATATGAAGGACTGAAAAACTAATGAATGTGGTTTGAGCCTGCATTGCATTCTATATGATCCATTTTCTTCACTATGTGTTAAAGAAAACTCAAGATACTGTCCAGTTAGGCTTCTGTTGAAAACCAAGACTTGACAAATTTTGATAAATTTATGGGAATTGGATTATTTCTTAGCCTACAACTCTACATGAACGCCATTCATGAAAAAGCTAAACTTTGAGTCTACCATTTCAGATGCATCTGTTTTATTTACACATGACAATCAAACCAAGCCAAAAGCAAAGTTGGGAAGCTGGGGGGCAAAGCGGAGGGGAAAAACAGTTACTTGATTTCTTTCTTTCTTTTTTCTTTCTTTCTTTTTTTTTTTTTCTTTTTGGGATTTAGTGAGGGTCCAAAGAATAAGGTTATACTGATTCCATTTGTTCAAGTCCCTCTTATATCTGTGTCCTGCCTCTGAAAGGTATGCCATACACCATAACTCCTATCCCCTCCCTTTTACCTTACCCTCTCTCGCTCATTCCCCTACCCGACCTTTTGTATTAGCTCATCTACTGCCTTCATATTAGAATTGAGTACATTGGATTCTTGCTTCTCTATTCTTGTGATGCTTTACTAAGAAAAATGTGTTCTAGCTCCACCCAGGTTAATACAAAAGATGTAAAGTCTCCATCTCTTTTAATGGCTGAATAGTATTCCATGGTATACATATACCACAGCTTATTAATCCATTCCTGGGTTGGTGGGCACTTAGGTTGTTTCCACATTTTGGCAGTTTTAAACTGATCAGCAATAAACAGTCCAGTGCAATCCTTACAATAAAAGATTTTTTTCTTCTGGGTAGATGCCTAGTAATGGGATTGCAGGATCAAATGGGAGGTCTAATTTGAGTTTTTTAAGGAGTCTCCATACTTCCTTCTAAAAAGGTTGTATTAGTTTGCAGTCCCACCAACAGTGTAAAAGTGTTCCCATCTCTTCACATCCACGCCAGCATCTGCAGTTTTGAGACTTTGTGATGTAGGCCATTCTCACTGGGGTTAGGTGATATCTCGGGGTGGTTTTGATTTGCATTTCTCTGATGAACATTTTTTCATACATTTGTTAGCCATTTGTCTGTCTTCTTTAGAGAAGGTTCTATTCATGTCTCTTGCTCAGTGATATTTGAAATTGTTGGGGGTTGGGGGTTTTCTTTTTTTTTGGGGGGGGGGACAGAGTCTCACTATGTCACCCTCAGTAGAGTGCCATGGCCTCGTAGCTCACAGCAACCTCAAACTCTTAGGCTTAAGCAATTTTTTTGCCTCAGCCTCCCAAGTAGCTGGGACTACAGGCACCCACCACAACACCCAGCTATTTTTTGTTGTTGTTGTAGTTGTCATTGTTGTTTAGCAGGTCCAGGCTGGGTGCTAACATGCCAGCCCCAGTGTATGTGGCCAGCACCCTAACCTAACCAAGCCTGTCAAGTCTTTTTTGGTTGTTGATTAATATGAGTTCTCTATAGATCCTAGTTATCAAGCTTTTGTATAATTTATAATATGCAAATATCTTTTCCCATTCTGAAGGTTGTCTGTTTGCTTTGGTTGTTTTCTCCTTAGCTCCACAGAAGCTTTTCAATTTAATTACATCCAATTTGTTTATTTTTGTTATTGTTATGATTGCCACTGGAGTCTTCTTCATAAACTCTTTCCCCAGGCCAGTATCTTCAAGTGTTCTCCCCACTCTTTCTTCAAGGATTTTTATTGCTACATGCCTTAGATTTAGATCTTTTATCTATCTTGTATCAATTTTTGTATTGTAAGTGGTGAGAGGTTCAAGTACAGTTTTGATCTTTTACATGTGGTTATTCAGTTCTCCCAGAACCATTTATTGAATAGGAATTCTTTTCACCAGACTATGTTCTTGTCGGATTTATCAAAGATCAGGTGGCTGTAAGATGTTAGTTTTATCTCATGGTGTTCTATTTGATTCCAAATGTCAATATCTCTATTTTTGTGCCAACATCATGCTGTTTTGATCACTATGGCCTTGTAGTATAGCCAAAAGTCTGGTAGGGTTATGCCCCTGACTTTGTTTTTGTTACTAAGAATTGCCTTGGCTATATGGGGTTTCTTCTGGTTCCATACAAAATGAAGAATTGTTTTTTCCAGATCTTAAAAGTATAATGATAGTATTTTAATGGGAATTGCATTGAATCTGTAGATTGCTTTGGGAAGTACAGTCATTTTGACAATATTGATTCTTCCCAGCCACAAGCACAGTATGTTCTTCCATTTGTTAATATCTTTTGCTATTTCTTTTCTTATAATTTCATAATTTTCTGTGTAGAGGTCCTTCACCTCTTTGGTTAGGTATATTCCTAGGTATTTCATTTTTTTAAGCTACTGTGAAGGTAATTGTGTCCTTGATTAGCTTCCCATCTTGGCTATTATTGGCATATACAAAGATTACTGACTTGTGGACATTAATCTTATATCCTGAGACATTTCTGTATTTTTTGATGACTTCCAGAAGTCTTGTGGTTGAGTCTTTGGGGTTCTCTAAGTATAAGATTATATTATCAGCAAAGAGGAAGAGTTTGAACTCCTCTTCCTCCATTTGGATGCCCTTTATTTCCTTCTCTTGTCTGATTGTATTGGTTAGAACTTCTAGCACTATGTTGAATAATAGTGGCGATAGAGGACAACCTTATATGGTTCCAGTTCTAAGTGGAAAAGCTTTCAGTTTTACACGAATCAGTATAATATTAGCTGTGGGTTTGTCATACATAGATGGCTTCAATCAGATTACGAAATGTGCCAACTACGCCTATATTCTTAAGTGTTCTTATTAGAAAAGGACTTTGAATTTTATCAGATGCTTTTTCTGCCTCCATTAAGAGTATCATATGCTCTTTGTTTTTGCTTTTGTTGATATGGTGAATTACGTTTATGAACTTGCATATGTTAAACCAGTCTTATGTCCCTGGGATGAAATCTACTTGATCATGATGTATGGCTTTTTTAATGAAAAGCTATAATCTATTGGCTAGAATTTTATTGAGAATTTTCACATCCATATTCATTAGAAATTCTTTTTTTTAGTTGGGTGTTTTCTGGATTTTGGTATTTGCTTTATAGAATTTGTTGGGGAAGATTCCTTCCTTCTCAATTTTTTGGAATAGTTTCTGCAGTATGGGTATAAATGTGTTGTGTTTTTTGGTTTGTTTGTTTGTTTTATAAATACAAAATTTGAATTTAATTCTGTTTTGATTTTTATTTTAAAACTCAAGATCAAAACTACAGACATTTAATGTAAGGAAAATGAATCAATAGCATTAACGGTCTGATTTATAATCTCAAATTAGAGTATCAAAGATCAGGAAGTAGTACAGTGCAGGAGGAAAATTTTGGTAATCTTAATCCCAAGAGTAACATAGGGAAGACTTACAATCATTGAAGTAATGTTAAATTTAAAAATTGAAGAAATAGAGATTAATATGTCTCAAAGAAGCTGAATAATAAAAGCAAAACTAAAACTATGACATATAATTAACAAGTAAATGGGAAAGTTTATTTTTTATTTTTTTATTAAATCATAGCTGTGTACATTAATGTGATTATGGGGCACCATACACTGGTTTTATAGACCATTTGACACATTTTCATCACACTGGTTAACATAGCCTTCCTGGCATTTTCTTAGTTATTGTGTTAAGACATT
>CAUYPK010150989.1:0-10942 GCA_963574355.1 Loris lydekkerianus | reverse complement strand
GGGGCATCTAACAAGGGTATATGTGAAACTTCGTAAATGTGGAATGTAAATGTCTTGGCACGGTAACTGGAAAAATGCCAGGAAGGCTATGTTAGCTATTGTGATGAAAATGTGTCAAATGGTCTGTGAAGCTAGTGTATGATGCCCCATGACCATATCAATGTATGTAGCTATGATTTAATAAATAAAAAAAAAAAAAAGATAAAGGCAGTCAGAGCAAGGCTTAGTTAATATACATAGTATAGTACTTAATGTTCTTCTCAAGTAGCCCTTTGTCTTTCCAGCCTTGTTCTTTTTGTTATACCTGTTCTCTGTTCTCTTGTGCTCTAGTTACACATATCACTAGAAAGCATTATGAGGGTAGTCATTTTTTTTTTGGTTGCGCATTGCCAAATCTCCAATCCTAGAACAGTACCTAACACACAGTGAGTAATTAAGAAATATACGAGCAACAGATGCTAGAATGTGTGAACTCATTCTATTTTCTGTTCCTCAAGGACCATGTGTCAGCAGTGACCATTCACTGAGCACCCGCCATTTATCAGGCACTTTGCTTACAATTTTGTAAGACAAAAATCTTAATTGAGGAAGCAGAAACTCAGAAAGGTTAAGTAGTTATCTGATGGTCATTCTATCTTAAACTAATTTTAGTCTGTTTGGGCTCCCACTATGCCACCAAATAACCTCTCCCGTCAATTCCACTGCTAATTCCAAATGATCATTTTTCAGCCTTTGTCTTACTTGACCTGTCAGCAACATTGACTAAGTTGATCACTAGCTCCTGCTGGGCATACTTTCTTCACTTGGTTCCCAGATCATCATGTTCTTGGTTTTCTTCCTTCTTCATTAGTTACTACTTTCCAGTGTCCTCAATGGTCTCACTCATCTTCCTGACTGCTTAATCTACGATGCTCAGAGCCCAGACATCAGTCTTGCTTTCTTCTTAATCTAAATGTATTCCCTAGATCTATTCTATCCAGTATAGGGAGCACTAGCCACATATGGCTATATGAAAAAATAAATAAATTCAGCTCTTCAGTAGCAGCACTGGCCACATTACAAGTACTCACAGCCACTCTGCTATTGAGTGGCTACCTTACTGGTTAGCATAGATAGAGCACATTTCTATCACTGTAGAAAATTCTATAGACAACACTTCCCTAGATGGTCTCACTTAGTTTTGTAGTTTTAAATACATCTATCTGCCAATGACTCCCAAATCTCTATCTCCAGCTCACACTTCTAAACTTCAGACTTAATATCTGTCTGCTTGACATTTCTACTCAGACATTTAACAGATTTCTCAATTTAACTTGTTCGAATCCCTAATCTTCTTCTCTAAGTCTCTTCCACCTATAGATTTTCCCATCTTACTTAATGGCCACTTTAGAATTTTAGCTGCTTTGGCCAAAAATTTTGAAGTTATCTGAACTTCTTTGTGGTGAGTGGGAAACGTAGTCAGGGACACAGTGATAGAGAGGGAGAAGTAAGCAGAAGCCAGACCATGGAAAACATCAAACTTTACAGGCTGGCTGGGCACGGAGGCTCACGCTTGTAATCCTAGCACTTGGGAGGCCAAGGTGAGTGGATTGCCTGAACTCACAGGTTCAAGACCAGCCTAAGCGAGAGTGAGACCCGTCTCTAAAAATAATCGGGTGTTGTGGCAGGCACCTGTAGTCCCAACTACTGGGGAGGCTGAAGCAAGAGAATGGCTTGAGCCCAAGAGTTTGAGGTTGCTGTGAGTTGTGATGCCATGGCACTCTACTGAGGGCGACAAAGTAAGACTCTGTCTCAAAAAACAATTTTTTTTATAGGCCACAGAGAAATCACTAAAGGGTTTTAACAATTTACCATGATCAAATTTACTTTTTTTGGAAGATCATTTGGGCAGCTGTCTGAGAAGCAATTGAGGAATGCTGGTGGGAAAAGCTGGAGAATAAAAGGCTATTGTAAGACTTTTGGGAAGATATGATGAAAGATGAAACTACAGGAATACCAGAAGAGATGGAGATAAGGTATTAGATATAGAAAACACAAAAATATCGACCCTTTAGGGTTTGATCAATGATTGAAAGTGGAAGATGACGGTAAAGGAGAAGTCCATGATAACCTAAAAGTTTTCTGGTTTTGGTGACTAGGTGTAATGGCTTATGTCTGAGAAGAAAGAAAGACTTATTTATGGAGAGTAAGGCAAAAACGTGTTGTGTTTTGGACTTAAAACTTAAATGTTTGGGCTATCCTAGTGGAGATGTCTACTTGACATCTCGATATTCAGGCCTGGTGGTTTCCCTGAATGGTAACTGAAGCCACAGGAATAGATGAGTTCTCTTTGAGAACCAGAAGACAGAATTTTGGGTGAGTTCCTAACATCTTTAGAATAAGCAAGAATAGTCAGCAAAGGCAACTCAGAAGGACATTTTCAGAAAGCTCGGAGGAGAACCAGAAGAAAAGAAGCCAGAGGGGCAAGTGAGTTTTAAAGAAGAATGGTGTTAAATGCAGTAGTAGGGGTAAATAAGGTGAGAATTAAGAGTCCCCTGGATTTACCAGTGTGAGCAAGAAAAGTCTCGGTGCTAATAACAGAGTAAGGAGCCAACGTATATGGGTTGAAGAGCAGAGAAGTGAAGACAGTGACTGTGGGTTCTTTACCCATGAAGCTTGGCTGTGAAAGACGGGACATAGTTTAGAGGAAAAGTCAGGTTCAAATGCTTTAAATTTATTATTTTATTTAACAGGAAAAACTAGTGTATGTTTATAGCCTATAGGAAAGAAGTCAGTAAAGAAGAAGCTGAAAATATATGGAGAAGGGCAGGAGTCAGGGAGGGGTGGAAGAAAGAGAATGGGAGAGGGGAAGGAGAAGAGAGAAAAAGAAAGAGAAGTGGGCGTGGTGGCTCACAACCTAGCACTCTAGGTGGTGGAGGTGGGGGGACTGCTTGAGATCAGCCTGAGGAAGAGCATAGCTGGCATTTGTGGTGGGTGCTTATAGTCCCAGCTACTTGAGAGGTTGCTGTGAGCTATAACGTCACAGCACTCTACCCAGGGCAGAGACTGAGATTCTTGTCTCAAGAAAAAAAAAAAAAAGAAAGAAAGAAAGAAAACAAATAAATAAAAAAAGGGATTTAGCGTGAGTGTGTGTGCAGAGAGCTGCAGAAAGGGTAGGCATCAATACTCAATAGAGAAAGACTTCTGAAAACATGATAGGAGTCTAAACAATGGTGTTGGCAGAGAGATTAGTACTAAATAGGAAAAAGGATGCATTTTCCTCAGAATCAAGGCAGGCAGTAGAGGTGGGGCTAGGCAGATATGTTTATAAGTATGGGACTAGACTCTAAGGGAATTAATGTTTGACAGATTCAATTTTTTTTCTTTGTAGAGTAAATTTTTTTCCTCTGGGATGAGCTAGGTGACTTAAGACAGAATGGAAAATATTCAAAACAGATGTGGCGAATGAGATAAAGAGAGATCTAGAGATACATAAAAGTTTGGCTGAGTGAGGCCCAAGTGAGGTTAGAAACAGTGAATCTGTAGCAGCACCAATCTATAATTTGTGGGATTTCCTCTAGTGCTACATAGAAGTAGACAGAAACCTAAGGCAAAGTTATTAATCCAATGTTAATCTGGTGCTTTAGGCTGTAGGAAAAAAGCTTTTTTATAAATCTATATGAAAGTAACATAGCCATATCTATATAAGTATTTTTAATTCTTTTATTTATGGTTATTCACAAAAAGTATAGAACTCTAGAAAGCAATAATGATATCCATATGCAAAATTATATCCTAGAATATGGTAATCAGTTTTGTTGAATTACAATGAACTTGCAACAGAAGCATTTTTGGCCAGTGAAGAGTGACATATTTCTCTTTGTCCACTTTAGGTGGGAGCTACAATCTAGCTACTTAAAAAAATTATTGGAAAATCCCTTGGAAAATGTCGAAACTGTTTTTGTACACTGCCAGCTTTAAGCTAAGTTATTAAACATGCTAAAGAGCACACAGCAGAGCTGCTGAGAGATGCTGCGGACTCATCCCACAGACAGTGTCATCAGAGTGTGGAGGCGACAGGAAGAAAAGCTTCTTCAGATGCCAAGACAGAAGGCCATGTGAGAGAGACTCCACGGTGACTGCAGGTGAAGACCTTGATTTTGGAGCAGAATCTTTCAACCAAGATGATACAAGAGGAGGGTAAAAGGACTGCATGAGTGAAAATATTGATGATTTCTCAGGGACAATTAAATGGTTCTTTACCTTACGAAGAGAGAATGTTTAAGTGTGAGGACATGAACAAAACTTGCCCTAAACTTTCAGAAATAGGAATCTTTTTTTTTCTTTTAGAGACAGAGTCTCACTTTGTTGCCCTCTGTAGAGTGTCATAGTGTCACAGCTCATAGCAACCTCTAGCTCTTGGGTGTAGGTGATTCTCTTGCCTCAGCCTCCCGAGTAGCTGGGACTATAGGTGCCTGCCACAACGCCCGGCTATTTTTTGTTGCAGTTTGGCTGGGGCTGGGTTTGAACCCGCCACCCTTGGTATATAGGGCTGGCACCTTACTCATTTAGCAACAGGTGCCACCCTAGGAATCTTTTTAACACTAAATTTCTAAGGAAATATATTTTTAATTCTTGCCACTATATTAGTTCTAGAGCTGCAGAAAGGGTAGGCATCAATATGATCTGAAATAATAACGGCTTCTTAAGTGCAGTCACCACTGCTTTGTTGTTCACCAAGAACATAAAAGATGAGTTCTGTTGGGAAAAGATTCAATGTTATAAGAGTGTGCCATTAGGAGACAGAGGGAATTCTGCCAACATTGGGTCAGTGTTGTAACTATGTGGGGATCTCAGACAATGCAGAAAGCAGAAAAATAAAAGGCATTAACTAAGTATTCAGAAATAATGAAATACTCAAGGCTAAAAAGAATTAATCATATTCACAAAAAAATTGAGAATCTTTTACAGTAAGATTCTATATACAATATTTCTATGGTGAGGGACAACTCTACTCTGAGGCCTGTTATGCAATTTATCTTACAGTTTATTAGTACTCATGAATTACACAGATTATTATATTAAGAAGGAGGGAGGGGGGTTTCTCCTTTGTAGGGGTATATCCTGGTGACTGAAGAGAAGAATCAGACAGTAACACCTGTGTTTTGAGCTCTTGATCTGATAAATCAATTTAAAAAGAGGCTGAGCGGATGAATGAGGATAATGATAATCCTGGAAAGTGATGTTTCTTCTCCACAACTATACTCTGACTATCATCTGCTTTAAGACTACATATGTCCCTCATGGAAAAGAAAGGCAAGACGTGGGAATACATAAACTCAAGTAAGCTTGTAGCATTTCCAGAGAATATTGTCCTTTAGTCTGATAATTTCGGGGCACGAGGGTATTTTTGTGTTACTAGAGAGGGAGGAAAATGTCATGGATGGTAAACTGTGGGTATAGGTTATATAAATAAAAGGACAAAACCTAGATACAGGGATGGGATCTTAGAGCTTGGCTCAACTGTATACCTAACAAAGATGACTGTGTCATATTTGGTTATGAAAACATTAATACTGTCCTGCACCTCCTACAACTTAGTTAAGTTTGCTTAAAGAAGAAAATAGTTATTTTAAAATATCCCTGATATTTTTCCTCTTCATTCCTTTCCTCAGTGAATTTTAAAAGATGTTCTGATAAGGCCAATGGTAAAATATATAGCAAGTCTTTTTTTTTTTTTGCAGTTTTTGGCCAGGACCGGGTTTGACCCCACCACCTCTGGTATATGGGGCCGGTGCCCTACTCCTTGAGCCACGGACGCCGCCCAGCAACTCTTTTTAATTTGATAGTAGAAGCTAAGTGGAACACACAAGTTCAATTCTTCGTCCACATCTCCCTGTTTTCTGTAGTTACCACAGCAATCAGAAACATTAATTAAAGCAGTCAGCAAGCATTAGAAAACAGCAGCCAGTTTATGCTGTATATACAAGAATTATTAATTTGTATTTCATTTTGTTAGAAGAATAAAAAAGTTTATTTTACATACAGGATTTCTGGAAATCATTTTCTTTTCTTTCTTTTTTTTTTTTTTTTTCATGAGTATCCCAGTTTAAAAGTCTTACTTCACTCGACCCAATGCTTGGAGCACCTCCCAGGATGCTCCCCATAGATAGCTGGGGGCTGGAAATCATTTTCTGTGGGTGAATAAGCTAGGTGGAAAAACAAACTCTATGTACCTTGTTGATATTATACTAAGATAAAATTCACATTTTAAAATAAACTTATAAGTGATGAAGTCTTTCTCAACATTTACTACAGGAAAAAAGGCCAATGAAAAAAGAACGCCGCTTTATAGAAATGAAAATAAGGTGCTTCAACAAGATCCTACTACATTGGTGGAAATGTGAAAAGTATTTCCTTTTTAAACTGACTTATTCTGTAATGTAAGATCATACAGCCCCAAACAAACAAGAATGAAAAAATTCTTGTTTTTATCAGAGACAAGAAGGAATTCTGAAAGGAGGAGAAAAAATTAGCCTGAAAAATAGGATATGTGGGAATTTTATTTGCAAGAGAAAGATTAAACCCAATTTGTGTATATAGCTACGCTGTCAAACAGGTTAACCACTAATTTAATGGCTAAGGGCTAAAAAAATTCTGTAAGTGTTCTGGTTTTGCAAAGTTGCATTCTTGCCACATTTTGCTTGATACTTTCTAATAGTGTAACAACAACAAAGCCAAGAATTCTATTATGAGATTTAAACTATCATAAAGATGACTAAAATAAATGTGACGATCCAGAGCCAAGAAAGTGGCTGGAGCTGAGAGTAGGGCCAAATGGATGCAGAGTCAAAATATGTTATAGGGTTACTTACAAACGATCAGAATCTAAATGTGCTGTGGCATCAATTAAATTTATTCTATAGTTTAATCTTTCCAGCTGTTAATTTTGGCATGGCAACTAGAATAGATCCTATGTAATTTAACAAACACTCTACTAAACACTTACTGTTTATAAAGCACTGTGTTAAATGTTGTGAAGATCCCAAAGATTAACAAAACATAATTCATAGTTCAAGATTACAATACCTAATGCAATAACTAATAGGAAGGATAGATACGTATACATCTAACTACTGTCTCAATATCTGGAGGTAACAACTATTAGAAATTTCTTGTTTATTATTTCAGAAATAGTTACTATATACATACATATATGTGTATGTGCTTGTACATATATATTATATACATATCATGTATATGTGTATAATCAAGCACATATTTATATAAAATGTATATAGTCACATTCATACTTATATACTTTTTTTTCAAAAGGGATATTTATTATAGCATCTTGCTTTTCTATCCACGGTATCTTAGAAAACTTTGCATACTACCCTCTGAAGAATCAGACTTTTTTTAAAAAAAAAGAACGTGTACTTTTATACTGTAATTTAGGTAACGGGTCCTCTCTTGAAAGATATTTAGCTTGTTTCCAGTTTTTTGCTATTATAGACAATGTTTCTGTGAACATTCTTGTTTAAATTTCTTTGTGTATTTGTACATTATATAGCAAATCTCTGAAAGTATTAATAAAATTGTTAAGTGTTGAGCAGGACGAGGAGCTGGTGTAGACATGTTCTGTGCCTCAACAACTGTAGTTTTATAACCATTTCTCTGCAAAAATTTCCACTTTTTTAGAATCTCATAATGTAGTTGTACTGTTTTCTTCTGACCTTCTTTCCTGGTCACTCTTACACCCTAAAGACTAGCTCAGCCTTGCTATCCTCCTTTTTACTTTTTCTCTCTTTTCCTTCATGATTTAATGACTTTAACATGTATGGATTACTCATCTAACATCCTGGTCACGTCACCAACACCGATCTTGTCTTCTACTCCCCCAACAACCCTTATCTATGATTACAACTTAAACTTCTTTATTACAAGTGTCTGCACTACCCAGGAAATCTTGAATTCAAGATATCTTTCTCCAATTATTACCTTTCAACTTCTAATTCACCTACACTAATATCTGTAATAATTCTTTGACTTCATCAAACAGCCAATTCATGTACAAATACTTTTTTCACTATCCAATACTATCTTCCTGTTTTTATTTCCCAAAGTTTTGGTTGGTCCCAACTAAATGACTTTTCTACATTTAATCCAGAGGAACTAAAGGTTGCTGAAGAAAACCATCCTGGGCTCACTGGCTATATTTAAAAAAAAATGACCACAAAACTCCAATGGCACTTTACCTTGCCTAGAAGTATGACTTACATTTCCCTAGAAACTTTGACTCCTAGCCTATGAAATAACAATTTCATAATGTTTTCTCTTTTTAGCCCTTACTGTAGCTAATAACTTGGTATTGTATTTGACTGAGAAAATTAGACATGATGGCTGCTATGTTCTCACCATCAAAACTGTAAACCTATTATATCTACACATATTGTTTTCTCTCTTGCTAAAGTATAAGAAGTCCCTCTGCTCCTATTAAAACCAATCCCTTTAAAAATAAAATAAAATAAAATAAAATAAAATAACATAAAATAACATAAAATAAAAGCAATACCTCTGTTTGTACTCTGGATCCCCAAAGGACATCTACAACTCTTCCTTTTTCTCCTCTGCATTACTATTTCTCCTTTTTTACTGAATAATTCTCATCAGATTACAAACATGCTCTGAATCTCTCTTTCCTCTGAGCCCACAATCTCTTCTAGATACCCGCCCATTTCTCTGTCCCCGTTATGCAAAACTTCTTTAAAAAGTATTATATGCATGTGCTGTCTCCATTTTATCTTATATCCTGTAATCCTCTCTAATTTGGCTCCCACCCTCACTGAAACTGGGGAAGAATACCTCAAAGTTTGTGTTGTGAAATCTGACAAATTCTTTACTTCTCAGAAGAAAGGACACAGTTTACACCACTCATTGGTTGCCATGACACCATGCTTTCCTGTGTTTTCTTCTACATTTCTGATTCTTCCTCAGTGTCCACTGCTGGCTCCTTATTCTCCACTTAATGCTTGGTCCTGGGCTCTCTTCTTTTCCCTTTTCTATGCTTTCTTCTTAAGTGATCTTATTTAGTTCCATGGCTTTAGAGGAATGAAGAGACTCACACAGATTATGTGTATAGAGGACTGAGGAGTTCTGGTTAGTCCTACTGAGTAAATCTCAGATCTGTATTTATTATCATAAAGCAATTTCCCCTCCAGACATTTCCGCTTGATTATCTAATAGGCATCTCCAACTTAACAACAAAACTCATGATTTTTCCTCAGAACCTAAGCATTACACCTAACGTCTCTCTTACTTTTATTCTGTCAATCTCCTCTATTAAATAAATCTATCGATTCTACCTTCCTCCTCAGCCTCCAGCCAAACCACTTCCATTTCTCTTTTGGACTACTGAAGCCACCTCCTCAGTAGACTCCCTGCTTCTATTTTTACCTTCAATAATCCATTCTCCCCACAAGTGATCTTTTAAAACATAACTTAATTCATGTCACTTTTGTGCTTAGCTCTCCTCTGATATTGGAAATAAAAACCCACACACATTTTAGCAAGATGGCAGCCGAGTAACAGCTTCCCTGCATCTGGGCACTGTGAGTCTGGGGAGATAAGACTCCAGGCATGTCTTGCTGGTGGGATCTGCCTATAATCATCCCTTTGAGGATACAGGAAGTCAGTGAGAGACTTCTGGACCCTAAGAGGAGGACAAAAACAGTGGAAAACTGGCAAGTAGTTGCGTGTGTTCGATCGGTCTAATCCCGCCAGCAGCTGTAAGTACAGTAGCAGCGAGACTGCAAACTGGAAAGGCCTCACCTGTGAACTGTTCTGGTGTTTTTGGACTTGGCACTCAGTTGAACTGCCTTGGGGAGAGCTTGAGCAGGAGTGCAGAGAACTTTGGGCGTTGTCTAGGGCCCCAGACTGAGCCGCTGAGCCAGACAGAGCTAATGGTGTTTGGTTGTGGGCCACGGGGAGCCATTGTGAGAGAACGGCCCTGGAAAGCTCTGCCCTCAGGGTTGCAGAGCAAGGATCGGGCAGGAGCTAGTAACCTAGTGACTGAGCAGCCTAAAGGCGGGGGCTGAGCCGCCTTACGGCCTTAACCCTCAGGGGCAGAGTGAGACCGGTTTTGGCAAACTGGGTAAGTGGATAGCCACTTCAGTAGTGATCCCAGCGACAAGCACTTTCCTGGGAAAGCTTTTGCTTAGCAAGTTTAGAAGTTTAAAGTGCCTTGTAAGAGGGCTGAAGAGAGATTTAGGGTGTCTACCCTGTGGAGTTTGAAAAATCAGTGGAGGCCTCCAGTCGTATCAGCATTGTGATTAACATCTCATACCCCAGAAGATCACCTGCTGCCCATACAATATTCAACAAGATATATTTAGTGCTTTGTTTTGGGATTTTTTTTTTTTTGTTTCTTTGTTTATTTTGATGATGTTGTTTTGTTTTTTAATTTCAACCTTTTCCGTACAGATTTTTTCTTTTCTTTCTCCATTTTTCTAGTTTAAATACAATTTCCCATTGCTGCCTTTTTCAATAACTAGAACTTCATTTTTGCTAGTGTTTCTACCCCTATTATTTGGTTTTTCACCCAATTTTATCCTGTAAAGTTTTCTGTTTGCTTATTTTGGTTTGATTTATAGCATTTTTGTCTTTCCTCTCTACTTGGTGGAGGTGGGGTACTGTGTCTGATCAGGTTAGTGAAGAGCTGCTGACCTCAAGGGAACCACCCAACTGGGCACCCCCAGAGGTTGGGTTTTTTTAAGGTTGTGTCAAAGTACGCTGCTGTACACCTATATTGCTCTGTCTCCCTCTTGCTGTGCCTCTCTTCTTTTTGTCAATATTCCCTTTTACCACCCCCTCTCCATTCTCTATTTTCTTTTCGTTCTTTCTTTCTTTCATCCCTTCTTGCTCTTCAACCTTCTCATCCTTCTGGTCCTGTACCAAAAGGACT
>CAUYPK010150985.1:0-29277 GCA_963574355.1 Loris lydekkerianus | reverse complement strand
GCTTGGTTGTTGTTGGTATATATAAAGGCTACAGATTTGTGGGTGTTGATTTTGTAGCCTGAGACATTGCTGTATTCCTTAATCACTTCTAAAAGTTTTGTAGTAGAATCCCTAGTGTTTTCCAGATATACGATCATGTCTAATTACAAATGAAGAGAAGTAAAATTAGAGTCACCTACCCAGAGAACTGAACACTAAGCAATAGAGAATGAGGATTGATTCCTTCACTTCCCAGTGCTTACTGGGCATGGATGGAGATCCTAGGCAGGGGGCACAGTCTGTTAGGAACGGCAGAGCAAGCGCACGCCGCCCGGCTGGACGCTGCATGGCCAGTTCAACAAATAAACATAAACATGCCCCAAAGAGTGGTTATGTACCACCTTGTGACAGCTTTATTATGGAAGAACTGACCCTCCTGTCCCCACTCCAGAGATCATTATCCTAATTGTTAATTGCAGTTTTATTGAAAACCTGAAAAGCCAGGCCACACAAGGGATGATACAAAAGACGGCCTCTGGGGGTGTAGGATGGACAGCGTAGCCCTCACTTTGCATGAAGGCCTCTGCGTCTAGCTCAGATCGCTGCCGATAGAAAGCCACCACAATTACTATTTAATATTTTGGAGGTGACATCTACATTGAAAAGAGTGCTTCATAAATAACAGGCTCCCATAAATAGCTGGCCTGCTTCAGAAATTGCAATTGAAAATTGCAGTATAGCTATAAGTAGCTAAGAGTAAGGGAAAATAAAAAATGGAACGTTCAGGAAAGCTGTTTGTGGGTGGACTGGCTGAACTTGCGAAACAGCAGGATGAACAGAAAGCTAAGATTGTAGCTGGGCAGCCAGGACAGAAATCTATGCTGGGAAGGTCAGAAGTGGACTGGAACCTCGGGCCTTTTGACTTCATATAAATAACATGAAACTTGTTTTCTGTACAACTAAACAAAACCATCCTCTAATTTATTAAAACTTGGTATTGCATTTGTATGCAATTAAAGCAGGAGTTTAAAAAATCAGCACGGTAGAATTTACCCCCTCAGATGCTACTGATTTGGAATAGAAAAAAACTCCTTCCTTCAACTTGGTGTCTCTCTCCAGGGTTGCTCCGGGGGACTGTGTCAGGGGGAAGAGATTAAATGAGTAGAGTGGATGGTGCAGCTTCTCCCCAGACACATCACATTCCTTAGTGGGGTTTTAAAAATTATCATAATGGCTTTAGTACCTTTCCCAAAAGTGGCACTTTTATCTGACTTTCTGTGTTACTGTCCTATGACGGCAGTAATCAGACTTTTTTTTGTTTGTTTGTTTTTTGGCAACAGAGTCTCACTCTGTGGCCCTGGGTAGAGTGCTGTGGCCTTCATCCAGCTCACAGCAACCTCAAACTCCTGGGTTCCACTGATCCTCCTGCCTCAGCCTCCAGAATAGCTGGGACTATAGGCGCCCACCACAGTGCACGGCTAGTTTTCTATTTTTAGTAGAGATGGGATCTCATTCTTGCTCAGTCTGGTCTTGAATTCATGAGTTCAAGAAATCCTCCTGCCTCACCCTCCCAGACTGCTGGGATGACAGGCGTGAGCCAGAGATCAGACTTTTAAAGAGAGGTAACGTTTGTAGTGTCCAAATCTGTCTGTAGATAACATGTGCCCTGGCTGGTTATTGCTGGAAACAAACTAGGGCAACATTCAGTGGCTGACAGCAGTAACTTAACATCATAGCTCTGTGCCTACGGGTCAGCCCTGGATCAGGAGCTCTGGGACAGGCTTGGCTGGGACCACTCAGCTCCAGGGCTCTCATCCTCCTTTTGGGACTGCTGAGCTTGCCCTGACTTTTCCTGGTGTCAGCAGAGGGCCAAATGAGAAAAATGTGCCGGTCTTTGGGGATTTTGGCACGCCATTATCTCTCCCTCATTCTCCTGGCCACAAGTCACACGGCTGGACCCAAAGTGAGGGGGTGGGGAAATGCACTTTCCCTCTATTGTGGGGACTCCCAGTCACACAATGGGTGTGGCTGCAGGGGAGGGTGAAGGACTGGAGGGCATTAATGCCGTCTACTCATTGTTTACTCGTTAAACGTCTTGAGGTGGTTGCTTCATCTTTCTAAATCTTCACTTACTCATCTCTGAAACTAGAATAATAAAATGTTCAGATGTCTGTAGAGCCTGGTACCTGATCCAAAGCAGCCGTGTTTTCTTCTTTTTCTTGGTCAGTGTGTGCGGCCACCTGTCGGCTCCCGTAACACTCCCGAGATGTGGCTTGTGCTGAGACCACCTCCAGTGCCGTTCAGAGGCGGTTCCTGACAGAAGAAAAGGGAAGGAGCCCAAGCTGGAGTTCTGCTCTGCTGATGTTGAGTCCAGGAACAAACCTGGGTGGTGGGGACCTCTCACTGGTGACCTTGGAAGTGACTGTCGACACGATATTAATTTTCTTTCTGGTTCTCACCCAGAAATATGAAGGACATATTTAGCCCGAATAACCTGAGTTTCCTCATTGCCCCCTCATGCATTAACATCAGAATAGTGTTTAATATCAGCAGTGGTATCTCTGCTGGCCCACTGTTAGGCGTCCAGTGATGTCTAACACTTCTTCCTAGAGGACGAGTTTGTGAGAGGAGCCTAGAAAGGGAGTGTGAATGTGAGCTGAGTAGCTAAGTGCATCACACCCTTCCCTGGTTTAATCCTCACGTCAGCTCTGTGAGGTACAGACTGTTATTTTCCCTGTTTTACAAACATACTTATTTAAGGCTTGAAAGGGCTGGGTCTATTGCTCAAGTTCATATAACATAACTGTAATTTATAAGAATTGAGTCTCAAATGCAGATCTAATTCTAAACTCTTACCATTAACTACTTTTGTTTATAAAAGAGCAACAGCATTATAATTAAGAGTTGCATTCCTGATTTAAGATTTAGAATTAAATAAACCATGGGTAAAATCTTTATTGTTAAAAATTAAAAACACAATAGCAAAGACATCTAAAATGATTAAAAATATCATTTTATTCTGTGTTCTGTGAATTGTTATGTATATACTGTGCACATAAATCACCAATATATCACTAAAGACACATATTTCACATAATAATTCAACTCTACAAAGCATTTGAATTCTCACCAACCTATATAACTAAGATGAATGTCACATGAGCATTTAAGGCATAATTTGCTTGCCTTTGAAAAAACTTTAAGGCCTTTTTTGGAAATGATTTAAATAGTCCAGCACTCTTTTTAAAGCAGTCTGGGGAATTCTGAGCTGATACTTCCTCTTTTGCTTTGTAAATTTCCCTCTAAAATGATTTACTCGTCCTTCAACTGTGCTCCAAATTGAGATCATTCTTTTCCAGAACAGCCATTGAGCATCTACTGACTGGAAGGTCTGGCCGCAGAGTATAACGGAGAGGATCTAGTGGAAGAGATAGCTCTCAGACGGCACCACTTGAAACCTCGCATTCTTCGCCTTCCACCATCTCGCCTTTAGTTCCTCCCCCGCACCGACTTCTCATTCAAATAAATCACAAGGGTTGAATTTGGGGTCTGGATGTGAGAGTTACGCCAAGGTGTACGTCATGGACACCAGCTTAGACCAACTAGTGGCCCCTTTCCCTTACTCCCCTGAGCCTCAGGGAGCTCCATTGCCTGTAGCACCACCAAGAAATAAGCTGGAAAAGTCAGTGAAGTGTGGAAACCTGCAGGGTAACAGAGAGAGGGGAGTGGGGCACTCGGAATATACCCACGGAGGAGCGAGTGGCCTACCAACACGGAGAACTGGGTAACTTTCCTAAAAGAAAATAGCAGGGGAATTGTTTTCTTCCTGGACTTGTGACTCCCAGCCCGGCTTTTCCTCTCCCCCTCACACGTCTTCTCCCCATGTCCTTTGCAGACTCCGTCCTCCGTGTGTAGAGTGCTTAGGACAATGCTTCTCAACCTTCCTGATGCCTCCTAATGCCGTGACCCTTTAATACTACAGTTCCTCATGTTGTGGTGACCACCAACCATAAAAGTATTTTTGTTGCGACATCATAACTGTAATTTTGGTGCTGTTATGAATCATAATGTAAATATCTGATATGCAGGATGTATTTTCGTTGTTATAAAGGGGTCACGACCCACAGGTTGAGAACCATTGACTTAGGACTTCATCTCGGGATTTGGGGGGAGTATACTTTACACTGACTCTGTTAGACAATCTTATCCCCTAACAAGCTTTTACATGTCACGTACGTTCCAGTAATTTGTACATTTTTGTCCTCTCTAGGTTGAGCCTCTCTTCTAAATTTCAGATTTGTACACACAACTGCTGACTTGATGGCCCCACCCGGACACCTCCGAGCCTCTCATCTCAAACTCAGCATATCTGAAACTTGCTTATCCCTCTAATTGGCCCCCTTTGGTTTGTGCAATCTTAATAAACGCTAACTCCATCCACCTGGCTGCTTGTGCCAGAAACCCAGGAGTCCTTCTTTTTCTTTATTTCCTCTTTGAAATCGGTAATTTTAAGTTTATTCCAGCTATCATGTAAGTGTCCTGGGTATGCTTCCAACTCCCTCCCTCAGACATTTGGCTGTACTCAGCTGTCTGATTTAGGGATCTGTGCAATCTCTGGCACTGGGACATCATCAGAATTTGGATCATATAGCATTGATAAAATGAGTAGAATAACTTTGGAAATCATAAAAATAGGAGCCCACTGTGATTCTAAGATGAATGCTCCCATTATTATTTAATGTGTCAGAGATAAATTAGAATCATTAGCATTTAAATATCATTTAAAGTGTAACATTATGTTAATATTTGGATGATGAATTCTTGTTGTAAATGCAATTATTATGTCAAAAAGAGCGTACTGTTTTGATAAGGGCTGTCACGGGGCCTGTAACTGTGGTCTGCCCATCTGTCACAGGCTAAACGGTCACGTTTCTTATTAGTGGGGTTAGTGCTGTAGTCTGTGCTTTTTTTTCTTTGAGCTTTCACTCTCTCAGCATGGGTGTTTGGTCAAACTCTAGGGCAGTGGGGAGACAACTGTCCCTTTACCTGGTACCGTCTTTACTGCACACAAATGCTAAATGGATGGTGGCCTGGAAGGGCAAGTGTGGATGGCTGAGTCAGAGCCGAGGGCAGGGGAGGGGACGTGCAACCCTTTCCACTCTGTCTCCTTCAATGTTTCCCTCCACGGTCCCCTGTGCAGTCTCCATGTACAACCTGGCACTTGTCCTCGCAAAGTAAAACACAAATCTACCCAGCTCCGCACCCCACCAGCCCCCCCTGCCTTTTCCTGGACCCCTGTGATAGTTACCTAGGGTCTTTCTTTTCCATGCTCTCCCACCTGGAGCTCATTGTCTACACTACAGCCAAAGTGATCGTAAGGCCAAGTGCATGCACGCGCCAACTTTGGAAAATGAGGGTGCAGTCCCAGCCCACTTCAGTAAAGCAACTATCACAATAAAGGGAGTCACGCAGCCCTTTTGGTTTCCCGGTGCACATAAAGGTTGTGCTTATTCCACACTGCAGTCTGTCAAATGTGCAGTAGCATTATGTCTGAAAAACACGTGCTCTATTTAAAACATACTAGTTTGCTAAGAAATGCATGGTCAGCTAAGCCTTCAGAAAGTCATTATTTTTCTTCTAGTGAAGGGTCCTGCCTTGAAGCCGATGGCACTGACTGGTCAGCGTGTGGCTGCTGAAGGCTGGGATGGCAAGTTCTGAAGATGGACAGCAGGGAAGTCTGACACATCGACTGACTCCCTCTCACCAGAGCTTTCTCTGAGTAGCAGCGTCTTACCTATTGTGAAACGTCTTTCAGATTGAGTGCATTGTCTCAACCCCCTGCTACTGTTTCATCAGCTAAACTTACCTACTATTCTAAATTCATTATTGTCATTTCAATAGTGTTTATAGCATATTCACTAGGAGTAGATTCCATCTTAAGAGACCACTTTCTTTGTTCCTTCGTAAGAAGTGACTCTTCATGCTCTGAAGTCTGATCAAGAGATCACACAAGTCAGCCCCATCTCTGGCTTCACTTCTGACTATAGTTCTCCTGCTATTTCCACTGTCTCTGCAGCCCCTTCTTCCACTAAAGTCTTGAACCCCTTGAAGTCATCCACAAAAGTTGCAACTAACTTCCTCCAAACTCCTGTTAATGTTGATATTTTGACCTCGTCCCATGAATCACAAGTGTTGTTAACAGCATCTAGAATGGCCAGTTCCTTCCAGAAAGTTTCAGTTCACTTTGCCCAGATCCAGCAGAGGAATCACTGCCTATAGCAGCTATCACTTAGAAAATTCACTACATAATAAGACTTGAAAATCAAAATTACTCCTTGATCCACAGGATACAGAATGGATGCTCTGTTATCAGGCATGAAAATAAAACATCATTGACCTTGTACATCTACAGTAGAGCTCTGGGTGACCAGTAAGGAGTTTGTCAGTGAGCAGTAATATTTGAAAAGAATTTTTTTTTTTTTTCCTGAGCACTAGCTTTCAATAACAGGCTTAAAATATATAGTAAACCATGCCATAGACACATGAGCTGTCGTTTAGGCTTTGTTGCTCCATGTATAGAGCACTAACAGAGCAGCGTTAGCGTAAAGCTTGAGGGCTGGAGGATTTTCAAAGTAGTAAATGAGCATTGGCTTCAACTTAAAGTCACTGTCTGCATTAGCCCCTGATGAGATAGTCAGCCTGTGCTTTGACGCTTTGAATCTAGACACTCACTTCTTTCTAGTCCTGAAAGTCCTCGTGTTAAGACCAAATTCTGCCACTGAGAGATCACCAGACACACATGCAAAAAAACAAAGGAGTGACTTT
The DNA here is from genome assembly GCA_963574355.1 of Loris lydekkerianus. Taxonomy (NCBI): domain Eukaryota; kingdom Metazoa; phylum Chordata; class Mammalia; order Primates; family Lorisidae; genus Loris; species Loris lydekkerianus. The sequence goes on along the minus strand of CAUYPK010150985.1, from coordinate 22,473 downwards.
ATTCAAGCATGCTCGGGCGGTACCTTCAGCAGGACTCTGCTCAGAGGGGACAACCCCCAGGCAAAATGATGGCAGGTTTTATACTCTTTGGTGTGATGCATTTCGGGGAATAAAATGCGGGGGAAATTTCCTGGGGGAAACCGGGACCAAGCTGGGGGGTTGGTCGGAGCAGGGACTGAAGTGACTTAGGAGGTTTGGGATTGGCTGATTCTATTGGGGACCGGCTTTACCTGGAGGCTGTGAGAACAAAGGAGTGCATGTTGGATTGGAACTGAGATCTACCCTCCCTGGTTGTGGTTAGGGTGCAAGGGCCAACTTTCACCCAGGGGGGCAGCGGCTGTGACCTCTCTACCCCCTTTGCTTCCCTCTGCCAACCAGCCTTTCTCCTGCTCTCTCTACCCTTCTTCCATCTCCCCTCTGTCTCCCATTGCCCTCAATATCTCTGCGTGGGAGTTAGTCAACATTGTAGTGTAAATAACCCACTTGTAGTCAAAATCCTCCTTTTCCAGCAATTAAAGAGTTACTATAAAGTTTTTTAAAAACTGTTTTTGGCTGTGAAAAAAACTGGGGTTGCTGTGTTACAACTGTCTTGAAATAAGGTGCTGCATTCGGCAGAAGCCACGTGCCACGGCACTCTACCGAGGGGGACATAGTGAGACTCTGTCTCAAAAAAATAAAAATAAAAAAAAAAAGGTCATTTGATTTGCATCGGAAGTCTTGTGTTGAGTGGGTGCCCTTGTCGGTTATGTTTGCTAGCCCTTCTGGGTAACTTGCTGCGACCCTCATCAGCCTTGCTGCTGCACCCTGCCGCTGTTATGGAGATGGTGCCCTCGCCTCAACCACCTGCACCAAGCTCTGGTCACTTCACACTTTCCTTGGCAGCTTCCTCCTGTCTCTCAGCCCTCACAGAACTGGAGGGAGTCAGGGCCTTGCTCTGCATCAGGCTTTGGCTTAAGGGAGTGTTGTGGCTGGTTTGATCTTCTATCCAGACCCAAAAGCCTTTCTCCATAACACCCATAAAGCTGTTTTGCCTTCTTATCATTTGGTGTTCACTGGAGCAGCACTTTTAATTTCCCCAGAACTATCCTTTGCATTCACAGCATGGCCAACTATTCGGTGCCAGATGCAAGTTTTTAGCTCATTTTGGCTTTTGACACGCCTTGCTCCCTAACCTTAATCATGTCTAGCTTTAAAGTGAGAGATGTGGGAACACTTAGAGGTCAATGAAAGGTGATTAATTGGCTTGACGTCACTATTACTCTGTCTCAGGGAATAGGGAGGCCTGAGGAGAGGGAGAAAAACGAGGGAACATCTGGTTGGTATAAAGGTCAGAATATCAGTAACATTTATTAATTAAGTCTGCTTTCTTATTTTGGTGTGGTTTGTGGTGACTCAAAACAATGATAGTAGTACCATCAAAGGTCTACGATCGCAGATCATCATAATAGGTGCAATAATGACTAAAAAGTTGGAATCTTGCAAGAGCTACCCAAATGTGACTCGTAGACACAAAGTGAGTGTGTGCTGTTGGAAAAGTGGAGCCAGCAGAGCTGTTTGGTGCAGAATCGCACGAGCCTTCAGTTCATGTGAAACACCATCTGTACAGCACGACAAAGCCAAGTGCAATGATGCAAGGTGTGTCCGTAAGTTTTCTGCTTCTTAAAGCTCTTTGAGGCCACGCATGGTGGTTCAGGCCTGTAATCCTAGCACTTTGGGAGGTTGAAGCAGGTGGATTGCCTGAGCTCATGAGTTCGAGACCAGCCTGAGCAAGAGTGAGAGCCCATCTCCACTAAAAATACAAAATCTGGCTGGGCATTGCAGTGGGCACCTATAGTCCCAGCTACTTGAGAGGCTGAAGCAGGAGGATCTCTTGAGCCCAGCAGTTTGAGGTTGCTGTGAGGTAGGATGCTGTGGGGCTCTACCAGGGTGACAGAGTGAAACTCTGTCTCAAAAGATAAAAAGAAAAAAAAAAGAGTGGGTGAATGTTTCTGAGCAGTCCCTGGGCATCCTGCCTCCTGGCCGTGGGGCTTGCTTTTCTCTCTGGGCAGAAGCCTTTTCTTCAAGTTTCTGATTTCCTTAGCTAATTAACTTCTACTAACCGTCCAGATCTAGGCTCAAGTGTCACTGCTGCAGAGAGACATTTTACAAAATTATTGCTCTAACTTGTCACCCTCTATCATTTTGTCACATGATACTGTTCCTTAAGAGCTTATAAAAAATTTTTAATTCTATGTTCAAAAAAATTTTGGAACTCTTCTTCTGGAATGGCCATCAGAGTTGTCAGAGTATGAGGTCTGACAGCTAAGTTTGCAAACTCATCCTACAAAAAATGCTTTGCAGAGTGGTGCTGGCGTCGGAGCACGATCTCCCCAGGGGAGTCCTTCCAAGGTGACCGCACTGATGGTTAGCAATGAGGTGTGGAGCTCTTTTTCTAGGATGAGTTCACAAACCTAATTTTCTGACCCCAAAGTGTTACTTTGTCCCAGGCACTAATCTACGTGCTTTATTTATTAACTTGGTTGATCTTCACAACTACTCTGTCAGTAGAAGTTGGTCTTATGTTTTGCAGATGGAGAATGAAGCGCAGAGGAGAGTGACCAGCCCCAGAGTCTGGATCCAGAGTCTGTGCCCCGGCATGAGGCAGTGAAAGCATTTCTTCTGGGGACTGGGAAGATACCGCCCAGCCTCATGGCTGCTGATGATCTAAATCAATCAGATGGAACTTAGACAGCCTAGAAAAATTGATAGTCACTGTGTTCCTAGACTGTCTCTTTCAATTACCAGTTTCTCCAATAACCTTGTAACTCCTGTCGGATTTTATCTGCATCAGCCTAGCAAACCAAGCCTGAAATGTTCTATTCCTGCCCATCTTCTCTGCTGTTCACATTACTGAGTTGGTCAAATAGTCGTCAACTTTGTTTCCCACCAGTGGTGACTGGCAGCTGGGCTTCTGCGTAGGCTCTCCGGCCCTGCAAGGTCACCATTGCTTTACTGCTATATCACAGACCGAGTCCAGCAAGGCTGTGATGAGATGCGATCAGCAGGGCTCATTTTGACTGGGGTGAGACACCCCTCAACTTCCTGGTCTATAACGGGAGCATGAGAACAGCTGACTCAGAGTGCTGGGTGAATATTATGAAATTAAGTAGATCACTTACGTGGGAGCCATGATCAGGGCCTGCCGCTTCGTGGGAGCCATGATCAGGGCCTGCCGCTTCCAGGTGACGTCTGCTGCCTCCAAGTCACTGCGGCCGTGGGTGTGCAGGTAGCAGGGAGGCAGGCAGAGCGTTTCCCGTGGCCCGGCCCTGTGCTTGGTGGTGATGTGCACGTCGTTTTACAGTGTGGAATTAGGAAGTACCTTTATGAGATGATTTCCCTGTATGATCTAAGACTCAAATTAGGTCCAATATTGTGTGCTGCTTTACATGTGGTGAAACTGGGTGGCTGGGGAGTGTTGAACGTCCCAACCATGCCTCCTCCTCCCCACCCTGCTCTTGAGGATCAGGTCCCTAAACCAATCAACCCTCCTAATCAAATGGACCAGGGGCTGTTCCCACTCATCTAAACACCGGGCTGCAGTCCCTGAGAGCTTGCAGATTTATTTAAAAGGCCAATCATTGGGTCAGGGTGTGGTGGCTCACACCTGTAATCCCAGCACTTTGGCGGAGGGAGGGGGGGGGGCGCGGCAAGGCAGCTGGATTGCTTGAGCTCAGGAATTTGAGACCAGCCTGAGTAAAAGTGACACCCTGTCTCTATTAAAAATAGAAAAACTAGCTGTAGTCCCAGCTACTTAGGAGGCTGAGGCAAAAGGATTTCTTGAGCCCAAGAGTTTGAGGTTGCTGTGAACTATGACGCCACAGCACTCTACCAAGGACAACAAAGTGAGACTGTTTCAAAACAACAAACTCAATCACATCTTCCCATAGGACACACCCCCTTGACAGAGCCCGCCTCCCACAGCCCTGGGCTGCTCACTCTGCTCCTGTGGCTTGGTGAAATGTGTGGTACCCCCCCCCCCCCGACCCTGCGGTGAGTGTTCCTACTAATAAGCCACTGTCATGGCATCTGGCACTGTCAGGTGTTGTGTGTTTGGTCATCCCCATAATTTTATGGCGGGAATCCTTCAAACAACAGGGTGAAATAGGAGACTGGAAAATACCCAAGAAGAAGAAACTGAACTAAATTGGGGCCCCCCCACCAAATTCCTTAGATCATTGTTTCTCAAACTTCAGTATGGAAATCAGTTACCTGGGGATCTTGTTAAAATGCCCATTTGACTTAGCAGGTGTAGGTGGGGCCTGAGAGAGTGCATTGCTGCCAGGCTCCAGCTGGTGCAGCTGCTCCTCAGACCACAGGCTGAATAGCAGGGCCTGAGGGACAGACACCAGGCTGAGGGAGCTGGAACATTCCCTGCATCACCTGTCAATGACTTTGCAATCCTCTAAGAGTCTGGCCTCTCCCAGAATGACTGCAGATCACCAGGAACTGGGATATCTAGCCCAAGGGATGAGAAACTGATTAGGAATTGTGCAAGGTGCTACTGGTACCAGAGGGGGAAAACGCTTAGGGATACATGTAGCTGGGAGAAAAGGTCCCTCCCCATCTCTGCCACTCTGCAATCAAAGAGGATTACTATTATAAACAATAATATATTAGGGTCCAGGAAGCTCATCACTGGGCTCGGTGCCCACGGCACAGTGGTTACAGCACCAACCACATATACCAAGGCTGGTGGGTTCAAACCTGGTCCAGGCCAGGTAGACAAGAATGACAACTGCAAACAAAAAAATAGTAGGTATTGTGGCAGGCGCCTATAGTCCCAGCTACCTGGGAGGCTGAGGCAAGAGAATCCCTTAAGTCCAGGAGTTTGAGGTTGCTGTGAGCTGTGATGCCATAGACCTCTAATGAGGGTGATAAAGTGAGACTCTGTCTCAAAAACAAAAACATAAAAAAACTCATCATTGGACCACTTAGGATTAAAGAACTTGGCTTATTTCCACTAGCTTTCTAGTAGGTTTCACTGGGAAAGATGTCTGATTCAGGATAAGGGGGAAAAGAGACAGGTTTGTTGTAAAGTGCTCTAATAACAAGCAAGGCAGATACTTTTCCCTGAGGCCAGGAGGCCAAGGAAGAAACCAGAGCTGAAATCAAATTGCATCCCCTCCCAGGAGGCCTGACCTCAGGGAAGACCCCAAGACAGAGCCCCAGCAGAGTCCATCGGCCCCCAGGGAATCGCACATATTAGATTGGCCTTATGCTTAGCAGAGGGCCCTGATGCTAATTTATTTCTCTTGACCTTCCCATGTGACGCCAGTCAGCCTGGGCCTCATTTGTTAAGCTTGCTTTCATTGTGCATAATGGCTCATTATTTTTTATCAAGGAAGCAGCAAAGGAAACAATTATGCAAATGAATGAGGTGTGTTGTTTGCTGGAGAGTCTACGGCTAATTGGGCACTGATACAAAAACACCGTTGCCAGCTGCTAAAAAAAACCCCACCAATCCAGATTTCAGATTAAGTATGTTGGTACCTACCAGATAAAATTAAAGCTCAGGAATAAAGCTACAATGCCAGAACTCAGCTCGTCCTTGGGCAGGCTGAAGGCTTATCTTGGTCGGAGAAGGCAGGGCTCCTAGCAGCGTCTCTGTTTAGTCTCGTTGTTGCCACATGGGGAGAACATGTGTTGAACCTGGCATTCCTTCCCCTGGTTGCTCCTCTGGATTTTCTCATTCACTTGTTCACCTTGCCTGTTTAATTCAATCCAGCTGAAGTCTTACCTTGCAAGACTCTGTGTGCTGTGGTTCCTTTATGCCTTAACCAATGTCACCTCTTGTCACCCCACCCCACGCCACGATGTGGCCCCAATTCTGACTTAGTGATTAGGTCGGGAACAGGTATCAGATGCTTCCATGTTATCCTGTGTATCTCCCATAGGGTGTTTATATTTGAAATTAGTTGCTGTTGAAACGTGATCTAAGGCCCTTGGGCAGTTATGATTATTATGTCTCCCCCAGAACTCACAACCATCAGGGATGTTACACTGAAGGTGAGTTTCGAAACAGATTCTGTCCATGAAGACCGTCCCACAGCCTGCTGGTTGGCTCTGTGAAAGCCTTGCTATCTGTCTTTTTAAGCACCTAGGCAGCCCTGAATTAAAAGCTTCATTTGAGGCAGAGGTAAACATATTCTAGTAATAAAATTCACCTACATTTCAAATCAGGATCAAATGCTGAGTAAATGGTGGGCTACGGGTCCAGAAGAAATGCCAAGGTCGAGAACATCATTTTAAAAGATATAAGGCTATAAGATTTGCGTTTGTTTACTATAGGAGTGGGGGTGCCTATATGATATTTTTAGTCATTTCATACAACTAGAATATTATTTATTGGATGGAAGAAAAATCATCTACAATATCCATTGTACTAGTAACACACCTGCTATTGGTCAAACATTAGGGCAACTGTAGCCTGCTGGTCTCTGCCCCTGAACTGTAGCTTTCAAATGATCTCCCTGGTGCAGACTAACCATCCTGGGAGGTTTATTTCTGATTAGGGAAGTTTGGATAATAATCATCCCTAGGATATAAACTGCTTACCCATTTATCACAGGCTAGAAAGTGTTTAAAGTGCAATAGTGTGCTAGTTGTTAAATTTGTGGGTTGAAGTCTGATTCACTTGCTGGAGGGGGGGTAATTTCTTCCCATCAATCCAGGCAGCCCGAGGCCTGCTGCCCTCATTCGATGCTCCCCTGGATTCTCATGGTCCTGTGTTACTCCTCTGCTCTTTATTCCTCTGTCACTCTGTGGGCAGCTTACCCCTGCTCTTTCTCTTCCTATTTGCATGGGAACAATCATATATTATATCCTGCTGCTGAAGCTCTAGGCATCCAAAGACTTGCTTCACCCTGTCCCATGGGTGAAGGCCGCGCTCCGCCCTGCTTCACCCTGTCCCGTGGGTGAAGGCCGCGCCCCGCCCTGCTTCACCCTGCCCCGTGGGTGAAGGCCGCACCCCGCCCTGCTTCACCCTGTCCCGTGGGTGAAGCCTGGGCCCCATCCTGTTTTCCCCTGTGGAGGAGGATTGCCCTTCAGAGCTGTGAGTATTTGTGGAGGTGGTTGTCTCCTCCTTTCCCCTTCTAATTTATCCCTAGGCCTGTTTCAAATGGGACTAGGAGGGGTGGGCTGTAGGAGTCTTCGTCCTTTATACCTCCCAGATGGAGTAATCAACACATCTGCCTTTTGGTCACTACTTTTGCCCACAACACATCTGCCTTTTGTCTGCCCAGGACAGTCAAAGTGCTGGGCTCCATCGGGGTATTTTTCTCTGAATGCTCAGAGAGAACTGCTTTGGAGTTAGCATTAGAGCCGAGGTCAGAGATCTCAGAGCCATATAAAGCATGGCAGACTTTGAAAAAAACACATGGAATCCCTTCTCCAAGGAGCTGTCGTTTACGGCTCAGTTACTGTGCTCACCTGGCCAGGGCCTGAGACAGGCTGCAGGGGTTTCCATTCTCCTGATCAATTCAGAAGATACTCTAGTTCTGGACAAAGACTGAGCACAAAAAAGTGCTTGTCCCTTCTTATCAATATTTTCTATCAAGATGGCATTTTCCAGACTTCCTGGCTGCTCTACTTCTTAAGCCCCTGTGTGCATGTAGGGGCTTTTTTTGAGGCCAGTGTAGAAGGTCTGAAGGGGAAGGGTCTGTGAAGTGCAGGAGCCCAACCCCCCAGTCCCAGCTGCCACCCCCTTGGCCAGATGGCCATTCTTTCCTTCTCTCTCTTGCCACAAATGTTTTCTTTGATCTGTAACCCCACATTCCGTTCCTGCCAAAGCTTAACAAATGTTTTTTACTTGATATGGCAGATCTAAAAATATGTGGGTCTTATCTTGGACTCTTATTTATGCTCAGCGTCTGCACCGCTGTCATTCCTTCTGTTCTTAGGTAGTGCACAGAGGCCAGTCCGTGCCACATGCAAGTGCACACCTGTGGACTCTGACATGGAAATACGCTCCCGTGGACCCTCACACCGAAGTGCGCACCTGTGGACTCTCACACCGAAGTGCGCACCTGTGGACTCTCACACCCAAGTGCACACCTGTGGACTCTCACACCGAAGTGCACACCTGTGGACTCTCATACCCAAGTGCGCACCTGTGGATTCTCACACCGAAGTGCGCGCCCGTGGACTCTCACACGGAAGTGCGCGCCCGTGGACTCTCACACCGAAGTGCGCGCCCGTGGACTCTCACACCGAAGTGCGCGCCCGTGGACTCTCACACCGAAGTGCACGCCCGTGGACTCTCACGTGGAAATACGCACCCGTGGACCCTCATACCGAAGTGTGCACCTGTGGACTCTCACACAGAAGTACGTACCCGTGGACTCTCACACGGAAGTGCGCACCCGTGGACTCTCACACCGAAGTGCGCGCCGGTGGACTCTCACACCCAAGTGTGCACTCGTGGACTCTCACACCGAAGTGCACACCTGTGGACTCTCACACCGAAGTGTGCACCTATGGACTCTCACACTGAAGTGCATGCCCATGGACTCTCACACCGAAGTGCACGCCCGTGGACTCTTACATGGAAATATGCACCCGTGGACCCTCACACCGAAGTGTGCACCTGTGGACTCTCACACAGAAGTACGTACCCGTGGACTCTCACACGGAAGTGCGCGCCCGTGGACTCTCACACGGAAGTGCGTGCCCGTGGACTCTCACACCGAAGTGTGCGCCTGTGGACTCTCACACAGAAGTACGTACCCGTGGACTCTCACACTGAAGTGTGTACCCGTGGACTCTCACACCGAAGTGTGCACCCATGGACTCTCATATCGAAGTGTGCACCCGTGGACTCTCACACCGAAGTGCACACCTGTGGACTCTCACACCGAAGTGTGCACCCATGGACTCTCACACCGAAGTGCACGCCTGTGGACTCTTCACACGGAGGACGTTCAACTTCACAGTTGTCACACCTGCCAGGTCTTTATCCACCTCACACCTGAACTGAGCTGGGCCCTTGAAAACTATTGTGTGTGGGAAATCTGCAAGTCAAATATTTTTCCTCAGGACGGTGCCTGTGGCTCAAAATTGGGGCCCCAGTCCCATATATCGGAGGTGGTGGGTTCTGCCCTGGCCAAAAACTGAAAAATAGAAATAAACAAATATTTTTTCCCAACCTCTTCCTACCTTTGTGTTATATTTGGTGTTATCTTTTATGTTTGTTATTTTTGATTTTGATCAATGCATGATATCCTAATTTTATTAAAGTGATTCAATCCTAATTCAAAGGATTAGGTATAAACATTATGATAGCAACAGTCACTGTGAATTCCTCTGAACTGGGACAAGTAAAACTATGGGACTGATGATTTACACAAGACGCCCCCCCAAAAAAAGGTATCATTAGAAAGTATAACAACAGATATCTGAAATTTGAGTGTTACTGGTCCAATACCTTAATTTCCCTTATGCGTGTATCCTTCTTTTTAAAAAGCAGAGGCATGAAGCCAATGTGGCCTTTGCATCTTTTTCAGACAAAGCACAAGAGGTACTTTCAGACAAAGTACGAGGGGTAATTTCAGCCACCTATTAGAAATTAAGCCTAAAATAATAGTGATGTGAGCAAGAGAGAGATTCAATTCTCTCTGGAGCAGTAAGGAGTCCAGGGTTGGTACAGAGGCCCCACCGCACCCCAAAGACCCATATTTTCTCTTTATCCCACCGTCTGTGTGTAACTTCTTCCTCACAATGACTTCTCAGTCACAGATGGCTGCTGGAGCTCTAGCAATCACGATCCCAGGTAGCCAGCGGGGACAAGTCAGGATGGGCACACCATTCCTGTTCCAGGAGACTCCCATAGGTTCCACTTAAACTTGTATATTTATACCTCATGGCCAGAAGTGAGTCACATGACAACGCAGCTGTGAGGACGGTGACAGACTGTGGCCTTCTATCTGAGCAGCATGGAGTCTGTCTAAAATGTGAGGTTATGATGCTAAGGAGGAGAGAGGGGAAAATAGACGTTTTATAGGCAATGAGGAGTTTATTCTGCGAGTGACCTGTGTAGCAAATGAATTGGTTTTTCAAGGAGAAGCACAAAATGACACTTTGGAGCATAATATCATGCATTTTGTAGCTAAAGGTGGAGACCAGAATAGCAGGATCATTTGAAGTAGTATGACCCAAACTGCCCCCAAATAAATACTTCTTACCCAAATCACAAGTGTCTTGTAAAATTAGTAAAAGATAGTGAGAAATACATTTGGGGGTTATTGGTACAATTCCTTTATGCGGTGCACCCGCTGTGCCCTGCAACGTAACGTGAAGGGGCAGTTACTCTCGCCAGGGCAGAAACGTGGTGAACGGGTTCTCTCGCACTTCCATGAAGCTACAGACACTCAGAGTTTTACATCATAGCAGCTCCTTATGTTTAAGTTAGGAAGAAGGAAAATTGCTACACAATTTTTGTTTAGTTTATTCCTGAAAACTCATGCTCCAGATGCTTGTTCATTTAGTTAGCAATCATTCTGTGTAACAATGTGGACATGTCGAGTTAGCACTGAAGGAGGACCAGCCATATCTGCAGCGAGGGGTGGCGATTCCACTGAAAGACAAAATCATTCAAGGTTTTGTTTACATGGAATAGTTGATGATCAAGGAGGCCACAGGTTTTAATTTTAGAGGGAACAATGAAAGGTGAAACACAAATAGTGGCTACCTAGTGTGCAATGTTCAGTGCATTATTAAAAAAATTGGTCAATATTTAAAATGTACTGCTCTGGGGTGGAATCAGCCCCTGGCATACAGGGGTAGTCGTGGTGCCAACTGACAGTTTTGGGTGCAGGTGACAAGACAGCTGTGCACAGCAGGAGGGCAGGTGCCCAGAAGCTCCAGCAAGGGCCTTCCAGGGGTGAAAGGGAAGATGCCAAGACAGTTGCACATCAGGCCTGTGCCGGAAGCAGAGGCACAGCTTCTTCTAAATCTCTTTGGCTGATGGAATGGGAGTAAATTAGTTGACACGCAGCCCACACCTTGACTTTGCCCTTGTGAAATCTTAAATAGAGAGTCCATTTGAACCTGCCTGCACTTCTGACCTATAGAACTGAGAAGTAATGTATCTATGGGGCAGCGTTACACTGCTGAGTTTGTGGTTATCATTCATGTAGTAGTGGTAAGTCCATCCAGTATGTTCCAGAGGCTGAGGATAAACCTTCAGGAGGTTCATGGACCCAAAGCATGGGTGCAAAGTTCAGTATGGTGGTCTGAGGCACACTAGGTATGCTCCAAAGCTGAGGGAGGATTACTGCACCATCCACTTCTCCTTGCGTGGGAGGAGCACAGTGCCTGCACGGGACGTTTACAGAGGCAGCACGTTGCACCCTTGAGATTCTGCCTCAACCATACACTGGGTGATGGGAACGACTCCTGACTATGTGTGGGGCCCGGATGGAGAGGCTCTGCAGTGAGCCTAGGCTGTGGGCCCCTCCTACACTGGATATGACACCCTTTCTGTGTATGGGTTGCCTTTTCTGCCTGCTGGCCTTGGCTAACGTGGGCTCCCACATGGAGTTGCAAGAGATCTAGAGACCTGGATAGCAAAGGAGGTGCATCAGGGAGCGTGTGGCCATGGTATCCATAGGTCCCATGGTGCGGCCCACCACCCGGAGGCCACTGGTCTGCAGGGATGACACAGTCTGTTGAAGGTCCAGAAGAAGGGCCATCTTAAAGCGTACCCCTGTGCACAGGGATCCTATGCTCAGACAACAGATACACTCCAAACGGTAAACCCTGTGTTTATGGATTTTCCATACAGCAGGTGGCTTCCAAAAGTCGGAGGTAAAGAAGGTGGCAGCTGACACGCGGCCCTCTGCCCCCGCTGGGAACCGGTGCTTCCTTTCCCTGTAACTCTGGGTGGACACTTTGTGCTCCTGGTTTTTAGACAGGCTGGTTTCATCAAGGAAAACAGCAAGATCCTGCTAAGGTGAGGACTGCTCTCAGTCACTTCTCAGACTTTGCCCCTAGAGACCAGCAGGTAAAGGAAGGAGTCACCATATTGCAGGGAAGGGCTGACCCAGACCCCCAGCTGCTGTTGAGCAAACGGGGGCAGGGAAGAATGTTGGGCACCCAGGCGACCACTTGGGTTGCCTTTGGTAATGTTTTGCTCAATTTTGATGAAGGTCGTGGTGACCAGGGAGTGGCCCATGGCCACCCTAGGAGTCTGTATGACCTCCGCAGCCTAGCCACCTAGACCAGTAGGCAGGCCGGCTAAGCACAGAGGGACTCCAGAGTTGGGGGAAGAGGATAGGGAAGACGAGAATCTGTCATCCCCTGAGATCAGCTGTAGTGGGAGGAAGGTAGCTTTTCTTATTAACCTTCCTCTTATAAGATTCACCCACAGCACTGGAGCAGCTTCTCCCAGAACTTAGGAGACCAAGTGTATCCAAATGGTGCACAGAGCTGTCTGGTGAATGTCGGTGTGGCGCCCAGAGCCCTCCGGTCTGTGCTTTCACCGCTCCCCCACCCCAGGGGGGAGAGCTGTTGGTGGACAGCTGAGTTGGGTTCCCTTTCTAGGAATTGCCATGAGCTGGAAAGAGTTGTCTTGCCCAAAGTTACGCCTCTGTGGGCCGGGGAGACAGGGAGCCTGTGACACCCATCTTAGTTGGTGAAGGGTTGCCAAAGCTGAAGGGTTGCCTCAGACCCAAATGGGCTCAGCTTAAACCTTTGCTGCACCTGTATGGCCGCCCCATCTGCCTGCCTGATCCTGTTCTCCCCAGCTGAGGTTGCCTCAGGGTCTGTGCCAATTTATGTCCCTCTAGAAATAATATGAAGTAAAAGCTTCATTAAAGCATTTCTGGTATTGGATATTTTGGTTTCTATCGTTGGAAATTCATTTTTTGTTGTCTAAATTTGTTATGCAAAATGGTACATCACTTTTATTTAGAGTTATAAAAATTACCAGCTAGGTTCAAAGCATTTATTCATGTTTGTTTACCAGTTATACTTTTTCTTTTGTAAATGACTGTAGGTGTGAATAGCTTTGGACCTGTCCTTTTTCTGCCATCCAGATTCAGGGACTGTTTCTGTCCTCCTCCCCCCTCCCACTTCTTCCCTGTGGTGCCCATCAGGAGATTTTGAACTATGCTGGTCTTGTTTGCGGTCAGTGTTTGACAGTTCTGTCATCCAATCTCCCAAATTCCAAGAAGGGCCAATTAGTGAAACTCAGCAGAATGTTGGGTTGGAAATACACTAACTATAAATAGATTTTTATTGAAGAGCCATAAACATGTCTCACAACTCCTCTTTGTTTGTTTAAGCTTTTAAAGCTTGTAACTTCAACTTTTCCACAACCAGGCTATTTTCTCTCGGTGTTGGGCTACACATTTCAGGACTCAATGTGCAGACAGTGCACATATTCAGGGCCCTGTATTGCGATCCTCTTCTGACGAAACCTTCTGTTTCACCTGCCTTCTTAGAAAGATGACACAGACTTAAGGATACTCAAAAATCAAAAATACTTTAATATTACTCTAAACTACTACTGACTTTAAAAAATTTGCTTATGTCTCAGTGTCTATGCTCAGTGGTTAGGGTACTGGCTAACCACACTGGCTAACCACACTGAGGCTGGCAGGTTAGAACCTGGCTCAGGCCTGCTGAACAACAATGAATGACAACTACAACAACAAAAACAACAAAATAGCCAGGCGTGTGGCAGGCACCTGTAGTCCCAGCTACTTGGAAGGCTGAGGCAAGAGAACCATTTAAGCCCAAGAGTTTGAGGTTGCTGTGAGCTGTGACGCCACGGCACTCTACCAAGGGTGAAGCTTGAGATTCTGTCTCAAAAAAAAAAAAGACAAAAAACTTGCTTATGCAAATAACTTCATCTCTGGGATGTGGAATTACCTACTGCCAAAAATAATTTGGTTGAGACCTGGAATCTTTTTCTAGCTCTGATAGAAGAGATGTTGGCTCCATTAGTTGGCTGAATCTCTGTTTTGAGCTAAGGCATGAGAAATGGTATATTTAGGAACAGTTACTTCCTGGCTCAGGAGGTAACTTGAGAGGTTTAATCTATACAGGAGGTAACTTGAGAGGTTTAACCTATATAGGCTTCTTGTAATTAGGACTTGAACCACAATGAACAATCTTTGTATTTCAGCCTACAATCTGAAACCCATGAAGTTGATGCAAATAATTAGCAATGACTCCATGTGACGTGTGGATTTGAGAGGTAAAGAATTTTGATGATACAGACTCATGATTGGCTAAAGAAAAGTTCCTAAACTAAGTTAAAAATTTTGTCAAAGTCATTGCCCTTTTTTTTTTAAGACTCTTGTGACCAGAGATTGAGAAGCCATCAAGAAAAGCCAAAAAATGGAGTGAAGGATGGTTTGATCCTTCAGAAAGAGAACTGGCTGCCAGATACCAGATTCCAGGGGAAGCAGAAAAGGCTTGCGTAAAGACAGGTAAAGCTTCTCCAAAAAAGGTAGCCGATGTCTTTGTAGATGAAAGAGTCTATTCAAGATGGTTGTTAATGTTTTTGAAAAGGAAGCAAGAAATTACTACAAGAGAAATCACCTTGGAAGCTTCTCCCTTAGAATTGACTGTTTATTCTCACTAGCTTATCAGTGGGAAATTTTGCCCCAGGTGATTTAAATTTTGAACATTTATAGGCCCCTAAAGCAATAAAAACTGCGGTTTTGGACTTCCCGGAAACGTAGGAAAAGAAGTCATCCTCAGCCCACGGACTCACATTTTTAGGAACAAAACAATTAACTCATACTCCCCATCCCAAATATTTTTAAAGGTACTTTTATATCATGTGTTGGTTTTACATACTAAATGTAGTAGAACCTGTGTAGCTGACCACCTGCCAACACTGACCACCTTATGTTCAGCTAATTTCCGTAGGCTGGACATGCACCACATGTGCGTATCAGCACAGCAGGCCTAGCTCCTTGTCGACTACCTCTGTGTATTGGCCAGTTTGTTACTGTCCTTTGGGTGGTCAGCTTACAGAGGTTCTACTGTGTTTGTTGGTAAAAATATGTATCCAAAGTGCAGGTTTTTTTTTTTCATGACCTTTTGGCATTTTAAATATGTGAAATGAGATTATTTCAGGCACGAAACTCCACTGTACAAAACTTCAACTCTTGGCGGTTACTGACGTAAGCCAGGTCTCAGTGACATCTGCTTCATTTCTAATTCCAGTTTGTCACTCCTTCCAAGGCACAGAGTCAGGAGGAGACGTGAGGCAGGTGAGTGTTTATTGAGCACTGTGCGTGAAGGACCTTACCTAGTTCTCATAGCACTGCCGAGTCCGTGTCATCATCTCTGTCTTTTCAGGTGAGGAATATGAGAGCCAGTCATGTGCCCGTGACAGCTGGTGACGAGCACCTGACAGTTGGGGGCAGGTTCACTGCCACATGCTGCTTCCCGAGAATCTAGGCAACAGGAAGTTAAGGAGACAGCATGGAATTATTAATTTGAAAGTCAACATTGTAACTTTACTAAAGTTTGCCCAGCTCAGGTTTGGACACTCAGTAGGTGACCAGCTGGGCCATGTGAAGAGATGTGTAAGCACGAACTTTGGCTCTGGGGTCGAATCCTGGATTCACCACTAATTAAATGTGTTACCTCCCATTCCTGCCTCCGTTTCCTCAAATGGTAAAGTGAGGAGAGTAATGTCACTTTCTAGGTAGTGCTGAGTTGATCCTAGTAAAACACTTAGAATAATGTCTGTTGAATATGTGCTAGTGAATATTAGTTTTTATTATGATTAATTGTACAAATTCTACAACATTATGGGTGTGTTCAACCCGGGTAAGCCTCAGTTTCCTCACCTATAAAATGGGGAAGTAATTTATCCTACCTGCCCATTTCATTTAGCGAGAATATTCTTTTACAGTCTTTGCCTAGTGCCAGGTACTAAGCGCACTGCAGGTATTAACTGATTTAACTTTCTAAACAGGCTGGGAAGGCAGACACCATTCTGATCCCCATGTTACAGATGAAGGAACTAAGAATGAAGAAGTCAAATCGTTTTTTCTGAGGTCGCACAACTGGTAATTAGCTGAGCTAACATTCAAACTCAGACACACTAGCTCCAGGGTCTAAGTGTGTAATGACTATTCTATGCTATGAATCTAATGAAATAATGTTTGTACCAAATCTGCCCAGGTCCTGACATACAGCAAAAGCTTGGGAGCTGTCAGTGCTTCTCGTGTCTCATGGGATGCAAAATGGTATGAATTTACCAGCCGGCATATGTGCTTTCCGGAAATGCCCGCGTCTGTGTAACCGTGGGAGCCCTGCACTCCTCGAGGGCCCCAGGAAAACGTGAACACACCTCTCTATGGAGGCCCATCTTGGATGGCTGTTTCTGTCGACACCTGGGATTGCAGGTAGCATGGTGTCAGTGTGTTCTCAAGTGTGTGCGGTGATAATTTGTAGAGCAGCCGTCAGCAGTGACAGTGGGAGCAGAGCAGCTGGAGGGCAGAGCTGACATCTGTCATGAGGGAGAGCAGGCCAGGGAGGGATGGCGTCTGCCAGCGGCGAGCTCCCCCCCAGCTGCCACTGGGGGCTCCTTGATGGGGATGCTGTAAAATTTTAGGAAGACAGCTCTGTGCGGTGCAGGCCTGTCCTGTTTTATGCATTGTAGCATTTGTGGCGTCCGTGACTCCTGGGCACAAAATGCCAGCAAATCTACCACTCTCAGAGACAACTAAAACAAGCCCAGAGTATGCTGCCACATTGCTGCCCTGGGGGAAGATGTAGCATCATCACCCCTGTTGGGAGCTGTGCCCTGCGGAGGTCTTGGGGTTATATAGAGGCTTCATCTTACATTGGCTGGCTGCTGGAAATTGGGGGGAGCGGCCTGAGCATCTGCACCACCTGAGAGCATCTGCACCACCTGAGAGCTTAGCCCAAATGCAGAATCCCAGCCCCCCCATCTGTGAACCAGAATCTGCATTTTAACAAGACATACATAGGATACGACTTTGGAGTAAGAAATTCTGAGGTTGAAATCCAGCTTCTGCCTCTTACTAGCTGTGTAACCACAGAGATGTCACTTAACCAAGCTTCAGTTTCTTGCTCTTTAAAAAGGTCTTACCTCGAATGCAGACATTCAACAAATGTCATTGTGCTTTCCTCTCCAACCTTCTACCAACCATAGGATCATAGTCAGGAAAACCAGTTTAGCTCTTCGGATATAATTGGGGAATCTTTACCATAGGAGAGAGTGATAAGAGACAGAAGGTCATTATTCTCTCTCTCGTTACCTCTCTTTCTTTCCACTGTTAGAGACATATTACGAGTCAAGTTGCAGCTGGAGCACTGCTGGGGCATGACGCCCTGGAAGAGGGGCTGATCCGGGTGTGACCAGGGTTGGAAAGTCAGTGCTCCCGGTTCAAACACAACAGTTGGAGCAGCAAATTGAATCTCCCAGATGAAGTCTGGGACTGATGGCAACGAGGGGTCTGCAAAGGGAGAGTTGAGAGAGCAAGTTCTGGTCCGGGAACCCACCATGCACATGGTGGGTTCATGAGAACCAGGGGAGTTTGGGCGGAAAGATGAGGGGAGAGGGGAATGCACTTGTCAGGACACACTTAGGGCCTTCAGCATGTCCGCTTCTGGCCCCTGGGTACCCAGCACATTCCTCTGCCAGGGTGCTCAGCACTCCCTATAGAATCATAGATTGGACTGTTTTATTATCAGGCTGAAAACTTCATAAGGATGGGCGTTGTCTGAGGGGTTTTGTCTTGTTTCATTTTCACTCCGACATTGCAGGCAGTGTCTAAGCAAGTACCATGAATGTAGAAATAAGTCTTGTTTATTAAATGAGTCAATGAACAAATGTTTTGCTTCCAACGCTGTAATTTCCATCACTGTCCATTCCTCAGGGAGCTCTGTGGGGCTTATTAACAGAGAAAACACGGAGACCCTGTGAGCAGACGCGTCCTCCTGGTCTCGGCTCCCACCTGCCTCTGCTCAGGCTGCAGCCGGGACTTCCCACCGCACCCTCTTCTTGAACAGAGGAAAAGGCAAGAGGGAAAGGGTACGAGGTTGCTAGAATCTTCAGCTACGTAGTTCTCCCCTGCTCATAGTTTTGGGTGTGGTTACACTGAGAGTCCCTTAATTTCCAAGGACCAGCTGCGCAGTTTCCAGGAGCTCAGGTTGGCCAGAAAAGAAGGACTGAGCCTTTCTTTACTGACGAGCCACCTGCCCCCTCCCTGAAATAGCTCAAGGATTTTCCTGGTACATGAAACGCTGAAGCTGGCCTGTTGAAGAGACAGACGTAAAATCCAGCCTCCCCATTCTCTGGAAGAGAGGCCAGCAGCCAGGTCCCGCTGGGAGCCCCTGGAAGGGGACGTGTGAAGGCCTCAGGCTGTGCCCCTCAAGAGGGGAGGCCCCTAGCTCAGGCTGCATTCCAGAAATAGATGTTAAGGAGGGGAGGGACACACCTCAGTCCCTGGACCTCAGGACCTGAGATTAATTGCCCCTGGGCATTACATGTCCTAAAGAGTATAATGTGATTTGTTTCATTTATCTCAGCTCCCAGCTTGTTATCAGCTGTGGTTTAGCAAAGCCATCTGCAGCTGGGAATTTCCTGGTGGGAGGGGAATAGTGGGGGAGGGGGTTGGGTGGGGTGTGGCCAGGGGGAATGGCTGCTAGCACTTCCGAGTTGAAAGGGAATCAATTAAAGGATACCCCCCTCTTACTCTCCTCTCTCTGCCCAGCAGGTCTTTTATCAAGTCCTGTGTGAAGAATGCATCCTCTCTTCAGAGGGCTGGGCAGAGGTCAGGGAGCTGCTGGGGTGGATGGGCGGGCGGGAGTGGAGCATCCCCAGCTCTGCCTGCAGCAAGCTAAGTGCTGAGGATGCTTCCAACCCCCTACCCCATTTATCCCCTCACCTTTTCTTTGTCTTTGTGGGGAGGGTGAGCAGGGAGGGTAGAGGGTGAGCTAGAAGTGTGCAGGAGGAGAGAGGAAAGAAAGAGGAAAACGGGGAGGGGAAGTGTTTGGGGCATCACGTACGGTGTGAATTGGTCCTTCATCCAGTGGTAGAAACACTACCCCGTTCAGCAGCTCCCTTTATTTCCCCGTTACCCAAGCGTCAGTCTTATTCTGAAGGAAGGTTTGAGTCACCTGCCGAGTAAAGCACCATGACTGGATGAGATCCAGGCTGAGGACAAGAGGAACATGCAATGATTTGTACACAGAGAAGGTTAGGACACCAATGTGGTCACACGGGCAGGAGAGAAAGGAGGTTTTTAGTAACTGCACATGGCTGCTTGGCTATGTGTATACATGAAAACCAATTCTTCTTTTCTGCCATTTCTCGCCCTTTTCTACCCAACACAAAATGAGTGACAGTGGTTAACCCTATAATGGGTATCAAGTGAAGATTGTGCTGGAGCTGGGAAAGGGATGAAGGTTCCTAGAGACGGAACCATGTACTGGACAATGTGTCTTTCTTTTTAGGGAGAGGCTGAGTATCCTCAGCTCTCTAAGGGATAGTTGCAGCTTGTTAGAGGCAACGTGTTGCTATTGACGTTTTGGGGAGGTTCTGATTTGGAGTAAGCGGGATGAACTGTGGTTGCTATCACCCTTTTCTAGGCTCTCTTTTGCAGTAGAGAGAGACAAGAAAGTACAGATCTCGGGAGGTACAGATCTCGGGAGGGACAGATCTCAGGAGGTATGGATCTCGGGTGGTACGGATCTCGGGAGGTACGGATCTTGGGAGGTACGGGTCTTGGGATGCTCTTCCCATGTGGTTCTGGTGAGAGCTTGTCTAGGTGAGACGTGGAAGGTGGAGAAAAGGCACAGTTGTTCTTCAGAAACAGTTGCTACCAGGCGTGTGGGTGGCTGTGGCTTCCCGGTGAGCTGCTGAGAACCACCCACTTTTCCAGTGTGGCGGAGAAGGTGATGGTTTGCCAGAAACCCCAGCATTTTCACATTTCCTCCTGGTGGCTTCCTGAACCTTTTTTCCCATTTTTTTAAAGTTTGTGTAAGATTCTATGTTCTATATGAAATCTCTAATTTTGTATTAAAATTTTAACATACATTTCAGGAACATGTGAGAGAGTGCTTTTTCCCCTAGCAGATGCCAGTCTCAGAGCCGAATGTTCAGGGTGCTGGGCAGGAGAGGAGCGTTTGTCTTTCATACCACCTGACAGAACCTGGCTGGTGACTGACTTGAACTTTTCAACACTCAGCTCAGCACTATTTGCCATAGCAAATTCCATATAAGTCCCAAGGGAATTGCTCGTGGGAGGACAGAGGTCTGGACTGTCTCACCACAGTTGCCTCTGGGTCTGGTGACTGGGAGAAGTTCAGCCTGGAGGGTCCTGCTGTTGAGCTGGCGGAGATTGGCTGGGTGACCTTGACTAGAAGAACTGGGGTGTGAAGGCAGCTCACAGCCTGCCAGGTCATCAATCTTGGGGGCCCTACTGTTTTTAAAAGATTCCAGGCATTGCCTTGACACGTGTGAATGCTTGGCCACAAAGCTGTCTTCGAGTGGGTCCTGTTGAGAGGACCCTCTTCTCTGTTGGACACCTCCCTTTGGCCCAGTTGCCCCACATAGATGGGCAGTGTGTATGTGCTGGGAACCCTGCATGAGGATTCTACACAGGAGTGACCAGAGCATTGACCCCAGAGAGCAAGTGTTGGTATTTCAATTCTGCCCACCAAGTGACCCTGGGCACTTTCTTCACTTTTTTTGGCCCTTAGTTTCCTCATCTGGAAATGAGGATATTAATAATACCCACCTCATTGGGATGTTAGCCCACGGAAGGTTCTCAGAAGGGTATCTACCTGAGTCATAGGAAGTACTAGATCAGAATCAACTGTTGTCATTATTACCACCCAAGGAGAGTTTCCCCAGTGCTGGAGCTCTGGGTGAGTCTAAGGGTGGCGTGCCAAGCCTGGGCTGCTGCAGACTCATGTGACTCCTGAACATAAAAGCTGTAGGTGGAGAATAGGAGAGGTTTTCATGAAAATTCTGTGAGATCATGGTGTTCTGTACTGGTGTCCTGTGAGGACAGGAGGGAGGGCAGCCTCCCCTTGGTAGGGGGTGACAGTGCCTGGCAAGACATACTTGCCTGGGAGCTGACTGGGCTTGCTTTTGGACTGCGTGATAGACACTCTTGAGATGGCCTGACATAGTTGAGGGCGCTGTGTTGGGGGAGAATTTCCAGCATTAGAAGGAGCCATGAGGTCTCAAGACCTGGACATAATCTGATGCCAGTCCCTTGGGTGAAATAAGACCAGAGAGACCTGCTTCAGGTCCTATACTCCTGCCACTTACTGGACTGTGAATACATGGAGACCAGAGACCATCTTACTCCCCATGGAGTGCACAAAAGCTCAGGGCATGGATGAGCAAATTCAGTATCAGTTTTCCCATCTACAAAATGGAGACAGTATCATGCCCTCTAAAGCTGATGCAAGGATTACATGAATGCCCAGAGACAACCAAGTTCCCTAAAGAATATTAGAATCCCTTCTCTTTCATAATAAATATTTAAACATTACTCGAAATAAAAGCTCTGATGCCAGAAAATTAAACTTATGAAATTGACAGTTCACATCCGTCATCTAACCCACAAGCCCCACCCATAGTTCACCTCTGTTGCCTAACCCACAAGCACCACCCACAGCTCACCTCCTGTCATCTAACCCACAAGCCCCACCCACAGTTCACCTCCGTTGTCTAACTCACAAGCCCCACCCACAGTTCATGTCCATCATCTAACCCACAAGCCCCACCCACAGTTCACCTCCGTCATCTAACCCACAAGCCCCACCCACAGCTCACCTCCATTGTCTAACTCACAAGCCCCACACACAGTTCGCCTCCATCATCTAGCCCACAAGCCCCACCCACAGTTCACCTCAGTTGTCTAACTCACAAGCCCCACCCACAGCTCACCTCGGTTGTCTAACCCACAAGCCCCACCCACAGTTCACCTCCTGTCATCTAACCCACAAGCTCCACCCACAGTTCACCCATCATCTAACCCACAATCCCCACCCACAGTTTACCTCCGTTGTCTAACCCACAAGCCCCACCCACAGTTCACCTCTGTTGTCTAACCCACAAGCCCCACCCACAGTTCACCTCCTGTCATCTAACCCACAAGCTCCACCCACAAGCTCCACCCACAGTTCACCTCCATCAGCTAACCCACAAGCCCCACCCACAGCTCACCTCCGTTGTCTATCCCACAAGCCCCACCCACAGTTCACCTCTGTTGTCTAACCCACAAGCCCCACCCACAGTTCACCTCCATCATCTAACCCACAAGCCCCACCCACAGTTCATCTCCATCATCTAACCCACAAGCCCCACCCGCAGTTCACCTCCATCATCTAACCCACAAGCCCCACCCGCAGTTCACCTCCATCATCTAACCCACAAGCCCCACCCACAGTTCATCTCCAACATCTAACCCACAAGCCCCACCC